>VMDR010001233.1:0-138793 GCA_007922815.1 Macrotus californicus
ATCTTCACTATGTTGAGTCTTTCCATCCATGAACATGGTATATCTGTTCATTCATTTGATCTTCTTTGATGTCTTCCATAAACATTTTATACTTTTTCAAACACAGATCCTGCACATGTAAAGATTTCATTTTCTTTGAGGCAATTGCAAATGGAATATTTTTATTGTCAGTGTTCACGTGTTCATTGTTAGTAAGTAGAAATGTGATTGAGTTTTGATCTGGATCTGGAGTCATATGCACTACCATTACGCCATGAGGTCACATGATTTTTGTGCATTGATTTTGTATTCTGTGAACTTGCTAACTTACTATTTCTAACTTTTGTGTTTTTTTTTTTAATATTAAGATTTCTTGGAATTTTCCAAGTAGACAACTATATTACCTGTAAATAGTATTTTCCCCCAATCTGTATGCCTTTTGTTCCCTTTTCTTGCCGTATTTCAGTGGCTAGAACTTTCAGTATGATGCTGAAGATGAGCGGTAGAAGGCACATCCTTGCCTTGGAGTGCAGTGTGGACATATCACTTCCATTTGGGTCTTCTTACCTTCCCACTGTTAAATGTCGCTACCTGAGTATCAGTTGTTATAGTCTTTGTTCTAATCATCAAATATAATTTATAAAACTCACATGAAAAAGAACAGTCTGTTGCGTTTACTCATATTTCTTCTTACATTCTTCGTTCTTTCTTCTGACACTCCAGTGCCTTTTCTTCAATCATTTTCTTTCTGTTTGAAGAACTTCCTTTAGCCAGCCTTTAATATGAGGGCTGT
This sequence comes from Macrotus californicus, assembly GCA_007922815.1. NCBI lineage: Eukaryota > Metazoa > Chordata > Mammalia > Chiroptera > Phyllostomidae > Macrotus > Macrotus californicus. Next base: position 773 of record VMDR010001233.1, read on the forward strand.
TAGTGACAGATTATTCTTTTTTTTGGAGGGAGGGTTCTTTATCTGAGAGTGTTTTATTTCCCCCCTTTTTTTTGATGGGCAGTTTTGCTGGAGACAGAATATGTAGTTGACAGTTGTGCCACTTTTCGCTGCCCCCATAGCTTCAGATGAGAGAGCCACTGCCACTCAAACTGTTGTTCTCCTGTAGGTGACGTGTTGTTCTCTCTGGCTGCTTTCGAGGTTCTGTCTTTGTCTTTGGTTCACTGGAATTTGACTGTGATGTCTTGGCATGGATTTCTTTGGGCTCACTGTGTTTGGGGTTAGCTCAGATTCTTAAGTCTGTAGGTTTATATTCACCAAATTTGGGAAGTGTTTAAATGTTACTTGTTAAAATACTCATTCAGCTCCACCCTTTTTCTCCCTTCCTTCTGGAACTCTGATGAGAAATGGCCGTACCTGGGCTCCCTTCTGTTTCCGGGCCACGAGGCAGCGAACACTGGTTCTGAGTGTCTTCCTTCTGTTGGGTGAGGGAGCGCAGGCCCCCTGCTCCTGCGTGGTGTTCCCGTCCTGGCGTCTCAGACCAGTCTGGTTTCTTTCCACCACCGTCGAGAGTTCGCCTTTGGTTGCCTTTTTTATTATTTCCATAGTTCATTGCTGTGCTTTTAGAGAGGAGTAGGGGAAATGGGTTAAGACTGTTTTATCTAGGCTGGAAGTTCTTTGCATATGTTTAACTTTTATCTTTATTTATAAAAATTCATTTTGAGTTTTGGTTATCAGAATATATTTTTAAAACATACGACATGGTGGGAAAATAAGCTTATACTATCCTGTTAAATTTAGATAAATTTAAATATTTTAATATGTGGACACAAATCTCTCATGTGAGATAAAACATTTGCAGCTATGGTGGTAGAGAATTTAAAACTGCTTTCTTAAGAGCTGCGTCACAATTTAAAATCCTTTACAATATGGAGTAACATTCAGGTGTGCATGCACAAAAAGGGTCATAAGTTACTATAATTTTGACATTTGTATTTTAAAAATGGGGATCAGTGCTGTGAAAATTCACTAATGATTGATATGATTAGTGAACATTCAGAAGCAAATGTTTCCTGACAAAGACACATTCTTACAAAGTCTGTATGTGTGTTAGAAATGTGTTATACAGAGAACGTTATTACCAAACACTTTTTTAAGTCAAAACTATTATCTGCACACTAATATAAAAACAAACATATGAAGGCTTAATTTATAGTTTCTTTTCTCTTTTCTCCTCCTATGACAGTTAATGCACATAAAACGTACAGGCTGTTACACTTTCTGAAAAGAAACAGATCTAAGTGGTACTGAGAACATGAACCACTTTTTCCTGACCTCTTCCCTTTCATGGTCTGGAGCACATAACCCATTACACTCTGCCTGTCACGTAGAGGAAACTTATTCTTACTTATACTGCAGCTAACGATAGACACGGGAATACTGGGGCTGCTCGGAACATTAGCAGCATATCGTTCTGTTGTTTTGAGGTGTTTTTACACACACAGTGTTTCCTACAAATGAACTCTGTGAAAACTCACAGCATAACTGAGAAAGAAAAGAGCAGCCGTTTCCCAGCCCCTCTCCCAGCTGCAGAACCCCCGGCACTTCTGACCTCCTGGGACTCAAGGTGTTTGGGGGCTCATCCCGGGAGGAGGAGCAGGGGGCTCGGAGAGGGGGGCCTTCCCGAAGTCCCTGGGCTGAGCAAGGCCCCCGTGGTGGAGACGCAGCGTCAGCAAGCATGCTGTCTCTGGATCTTTCTTGTGACTGCCTTCTTGATGGCATCTTCCTTTGAAACCTTGCGTCTATCTGTGATTAAGAACGAGCAGCTAACAAGTTATGTCAGCTCTGAATATTTGACATCATTCTGGGCTAAAATGTTTTATGTCTAAAATGTCTTCATTCACTCGTTTGTTATCTGCTCCTTAGTTCTTTGTTTTACGCAGTAGGGCTAAAGCAGTGAACAAATAGAAGTCTCTGTTTTTAAGGAGCTTCCATTCTAATGGAAAAAGAAAGACAATAAACAAATACCTAACATGCCACAGGCTTGTAATCGCTAAGAAGGAGAACAACGCAAGACGAGGGAGGGAGATAGGGGAGCGGAATGCCGCTTTCGGTAGGGCACTCACGCAGTGTGTGGCGTGTGCTCCGATAAGGCCGTGGGGAATGAGCCTCACAGCTATCTGGGGAAAGAATGTGTGAGCAGAGGAAACGGATTTGAGTCCCCGGGGTAGACATGTGTGCGTGACAAATGCAGAGCACCCGAGGGGCCCTGAGGCTGGAGAGGAGTTGAAGGTTGTGAAGTCTGGTAACAACAGATGGATGACTTGAGCTTGAGATTTTTTTAGAAAACGTTTCTTTATACAAGTAAGAAACGATTGCAAAAGTCTTAGGCCGCCAATTTAAATAATTCAAAGCTGACTTAGCTTACTGAGTTCTCTGATTGGGAACTTCCTGATCTGGTTGTGTGTTGTCTCTGCCACTTGCTTAGAGTTGTCTTTCGGCTCTGCCACTGTTAGCCATGTGGCTGGGACACCTCAGCCTGTTTTCTCACCTGTAAAGTGAGGCCAGTAATACTTGTGCCGTTCTCCACACGCAAGTCTTGGATGGGTCAGCTGACTCACTGGAGTATAAAATTACTTCAAAAACGACAACATGCGCTGAGTCGTTACTCCATGGAAGAGCGTCACGGGCCTCAGGGCCGGTCTGCAGGGCCCGCCTGGCTGCGGTGTGAGCAGGGCTGCTCGCAGTCGCCGGTCGTTTCGTGGCACTTGCCCACTTTGTGCGAATGCAGAACTCACGGTGCAGCTCTCTCAGGTGGTGATGTGGGGTCGGAGCCAGAGTGACCATTAGGCGAATGTTCTGGAAACATGTGGTAATGCGGGCAGTTTAGCAAGTGCACAGGCACCCGTTCGTTCCCGTCTCAGGTGTCCTCGGAGTCCCAGCTACCCGGCTATGGGCGTCTGGGCTGCAAGAGGTCAGGGGACTACAGAGCCGGCTTCTGGCCTGTTCTTGCATTGGAAACTGCCATTTCCTGTGAAGGAGCGAACTGTTTCACCCACAGAGATGTGGGGGCTGTGATTTGTTTTAGGACTGGCTCAATGTGAAAGAAATGTCATCTGGTTCTTCAGTGAGAGGAAAAATGAGCATTTCTCTTTTTTTGGATCTTTTTAATTTATTTACCTTTAGAGAGGGGAAAGGAGAAAAAGAGGGGGAGAGAAACATTGATCAGTTGCCTCTTGCACGCCCCTAACTGGGGACGAGGCCCGCAACCCAGGCATGTGCCTTGACTGGGAATCGAACCGGTGGCCTCTCGGTTTCCAAGCCAGTGCTCAATCCACTGAGCCACAGCAGCCAGGGCAAAATGAGCATTCTTTATTTGACTGTGTCTTGTTTTACATTAGAAATGGAGATGAGAGTAAAGGGTAGTTTATTTTTGCTTGTAGCAAAATATCATATGACAAATGCACTTTAGTAAAATCTTTAACTTCACATTAGAGAAATTTTCTAGACAACATCAATAGTTAGTAGTAAAAATGCTAAAATGAAAAGTAGAAATGCATTTAGAATAATTTAAAGCAAAGTCAGCTAAATTTTAGTACGTTGAACTCATTATTTCCCATAAAATGATTCGGTATTTTAGCGTGACATATATTGAATGCCAGTAACCCAGGTCTGTGGAAATCTACTTGTTTAAATTTTTTGGTTAAAGAACATTAAGTTCCGTACTGTGATTTGTTCCAACCATTTTAAACTTAAAGCTTTGAGATGGGAAAGGCAGAGAGCTTTTGAAGGTTTTGGGGGGGTGGACAGGGATGTTGTTGAGCTTCCCTCAACGCCTGGTAAAAATTGCCAAAAGAGTGGTAGCAGGAAGCGAGTCTGACTTCCTCTGTGAGCCGTTTCCTCAGCCTCCGCCGCCAGTCTCACATGCGCATCTGAACTTCCAGGTGGCCACGACCGACGTTGAAAGTGAAGAGAGCCGCTACTCGCTCTTTGCCGAGCTCCTGGAGTCCAGCCGCCAGGAGGTTGAGTTTCAGCACTTGGTTTTGCTGCTACAAGCGTGGCCGCCGATGAGCCATGAGTATGTGTAAGTGGCCACAGAAATTAGACTCCTTTGGTTTATCAAGTTTTAAACATTCAGTGCCTTCAAACGAGCCAATGAAAGAAATAGATAAAGTTTGTCTTGCCCCTAAACCCAATTTTTTTATTCAGAAATATTAGCCAGTGGTTGATAATAGTACCTGATTTACGATGTCAACAGAATCATTTTTTTCCACTTTTTTTTTAAGCAGAAAATCATTTGACTCTCTTTTAACATGGCTTACGATGCTAACTTGAGAATTCCTATGGAATAAGTTGAAAATTCGCATTTATTGAGTACACACAGTGTTGTGTGCAACTGAAATATATTGTCCATTCACACAACAGCCCTGCACAGGAAGGGGATGTTATCTCATTTTGTGGATGAGGACGTTGAAGCTCGCAAGAGGCTCCAGGCATCCCATGGCTAGTAGGTGAGGAGGCAGTGTCCCGGCCAGCCACTGGCTCCCCTCACCGCCCTGCGGTCTCCTTTGTGTGAGGCTGCCTGGAGTGGCCATCCAATTCTCGTCCCCTCAGCCAAGGACCCCTACAAAGACGTGGCAGGTTCCCTCTGAGCACATGTGCCACCTGTCATGAACTGCTGCTCCTCGATGGCAAAAAGCGGGAGTGTGTGGGCCCCTATTCCAAATGCCTGCTGGCTCCAGGACGCACCTGTGCCTCCCGTGCTCGCAGGTGCGCATGCTCCCCGTGCCGCTGCCCAGCTGCACCCCGCAGAGGCGAGGAGGGAGGTTTTCCTGAAAAACCCTCCATGCAGTTTAGAACTGCTAAGAACATCTGGAAAACTCTGCCTTAAGCCCAGGACGAGACTGTTGGGGTTCCTGAGGGGTACTCTTTTTCTCAGTTGTAGTCGACATTCAGTATTATCCTGCATTAGTTCCCGGTGGCTAGATAGTCATGTACGTTAGAGAGTGGTCCTCCCACTATTTCCAGTACCCACCTGGCCCCATATGTAGTTACTAAAATATCATTGGCTGTATTCCCTGTGCTGAAATTCACGCCCCTGTGAAAAACAGCCTTTCATAGGCCTCTGTCACTTGTGGAGATGGCATGCCGACACGTAGCTTTTAAGAATGGGATCTTCACTTCCCTGTCTGCCTCTGCAGCACAGGCCACACATCACAGAACCTCCAGTTTTCCTTGCGACAGTGCGTTGGGACAGCTGCCTGCAGACCTGGGGGCTGGTTAAAACCAGAGACCGGGCCGTGACTTGCTGCGTCCACACCTCTGTCCTGGGGCCCAGGAGCCCGTTTCTGAACAAGCCTCAGGAGAGTATGGTGTGAAGTAGATGTGGGACCACTGATCGGATTGGTAGCTGTGCTCTCCTTTTTTAGGGAACTGTGAGAGTTGAATGTAGATTTCTTCCCATCCTCAGAATGGATCTCTCAGAAAAGAGAATTTTTAAATTCAAAACAGGGCACCTCTGGTGGGTTGGAGAACTGTGGTTTTACAGTTTCTTGTACCTTTAAAACAGTGAGCATTTCAAATCTCTCACTTACCCACAAGAAGCAAAATCAGCTTCACTGAAAATCTTTATTGCATGTAAAACATTGAGTGTGTTTGTAGACAAAAAGATCTGATTTTAAAGGTGTATTTTCTGTAGTCAGGTGTGAAAGGAACTTTGTAAATTCTGACCTGTGTTTTACAGCCCTCTGTTAAGAAGTCATTAGGATCAGAACACAGCCAACCCACCCACCTACCCCTCCTTCGCAGCCATGCCCCCTCTAAGAGATACCCAGAGGTTAAGTCACCTAAAGGTGTTTGTCCCTGCTCCTCCTGTGGTTCAGGGTGGCGTTTTACATGGAAGAACACATGATGGGATACTTTAAAAACAGATTCTCAAAAGGACTTTTGAGTACACAATTTTGTGTTTTGGACAATCCAGTGTGGGACTTCAGCACTTCCAAAATAACCAAAACAAAGAAAGGGAGGTGCAGGGAGAGAGGGAAAGCGGAGGAGGGGGGCGGGCGGCGTGATGGGGGGGTGGTGCCAGTCACTCAGTCAGGTTAAAGGCTCAGAGGTGGGCTGCACTCCATGACTGCTAATTTCACAGTGCCACCTGCAGGTGCAGTGTTGGTCCCTTGTGGGGAGACGCATGGAAAGTGTCATGGATTCGTACTCACTGAAGATTCCCAGTCCTTGTCCATGCATCACAACTGGCTGGTGAAAAGTGCCTTTTGTTTGGTGTCAGAGCCTCGTGGCCCAGTGGGTCGCCCCGAGCTGGCCCAGTGGCGCCCTCTGCACTGGGACCGCCTGTGAGAGAAAACCCGGGCGAGAGAGCGCAGCTGGGAAGGGGGAAGGCAGAGCGCCAGTCCTGTGTGAGAAGTCTCCCGTCGGGGCCCAGAGCTTTGCTTGTGCTATGACGCAGGTGGCATTCCTTGTCCTCACAGATCATGGGTTTGAGCCGAGATGCAGTGACTCGCCCTGTGAGTCTCCTTGTCTTCATGGCACTTGACTTTTTTCTCAGGGGCAAGGAATAAAATTCTTCAAGGAAGGGACCACTCTTAGGTGTTGAGTGTCTGGACAACAGACACTTAATAAACAGTAAAATTATTTTCAGATGTTATAAGTAAAATCAGCACCCTGGCGCCTTGGAATGAATGTGCTTTTAACTTGTCCCTTGAAATGTAAATCACGATGTCTTTGTGAAACTAGGGGCAGCCAGAGAAGGGAAACAAATGCGACCTTGTGTGCCTTTATGTTCTAGAAATAAGAGAACTAGAGGAACCTCAGAGCGCGATCTCCCCGCTGCTTGAGGGTGGCTCCCTCAATCTGCGTCCCAGGCTGAGCTCTGCCATGCCCTGTCCTTACCCTGTCCTCACAGTCGTTAAGCCTGCCCTGACCCCACCATCGTAGTCATGGGACTAAAAAGCGGGTGTTAGGTAGTGAATACCAAGAGGGGCCTGCTAGCAGGGTGACACTTCACAACTGCAGACGTCATTCATTAAACAAGGCAGCCCCGCAGGGCGCACACCCCGCTGCTTTTTCACACTGGAATAAACTGAGGCCAGGAAAGCTTGGGTGGCTTCCCCAGACCCATCCAGCCAGGCCTAGAGTGTTTAAGTGACTTGGGTGAGTCAACCAAATCAAGGAGCCAGAAGGGAGCCCAAGTGGCTGGGGCTTCAGAGCAGCCTGTGCCCTTCGGCGCCTGCCCCTGCTGCGTCCAGGCTGCTGGGGTGCCCTCGGATGTCGCTGTCGGGAAGCTTGCCTTCCTCTAGGAGACGTCCTCTCTTCTGCAGGACGGGCTTGAAGGACCACAGAGCTGGATTACGATCACAATTTCTCAAAAGCATTCTACTTAGAAAAGTGGGATTTTTTTCTACTTTAAAATCTCTTACCGCAGTTGTTACCACTTTAATCATTTCCAGTGCCTTGCGTTTTTCTCCCTTAGAACCAGCCCAACAAGAAATCCCTGGGTGAGACTTGCTGCGGGGATGCTGACCAGGTGTACACGGGAGCCCGGGGAAGGCCTGGGCGGTGAAGTCCTGGGGCTCTGTCGCTCTCTATACAACAGCAGTCAGGCACTCCCTGCCCAGGTGAGTGCCCCGCTGCGGCGCCCTTCTCTCCTCCCCACTCCAGGGGTGCACGGTGTCAGTCTCTGCATGGGAAGGACATTAACCTCTGGTCACTGGTCACCGGTAGGGAGAGGGATGTGTTTGTGACGGGTCAAATGAAGACAAGGGAGGCCTGAAGGAAGCTGTGAGGGCCGTTCTCCTCACTCGAGCTGACTCTGAGGCAGCGTTTCCTTCACGCTCCCCACGCAGAGCCCAGCCCTCACTGCCTTTGGGGACCCTTTTACCCTCACTCAGGCTTACGTCCCACCCACTGCCAAGGGGGCGTGGCCGCACGCGTTACCTCTGTCTGAACCGGCAGATGGAAACGTGGTGGTAGGTGTGAGCACACTCCTGGGCAGGCACCCAGCCACTCTGATTTTTACCTGCTTTTTGACACCACTGTAAGGAGGTCGTGTGACCTCACTAGTTATTCTTGAAACTGCTGAAACACCCAGCCGCCTGCATTTGACCTTACTTCTCCCTTTGACCCCATAATTGGAGTGTCACAGCTGCCTTAGTTTTGTACACAGATGTGTTTATACTCGTGCATTCTGAAATAAGCACACATCAGTTACAGCCCCTGGTGCTGTGCATCCGGCTTCAGCAGTGTGTCGTTTGAGCAGTTAATGTGCCTTTGGTTTAAACATTTGGGTAACGGCACTAAACTGATAAACTTGAAAATAAAACTGTAAATATGGTTCTCTGAATCTTCATCTTACTCACTGCAGGAAAATATTCTCATTCTGAATGCACATTTAATGAATTGTTTTCTGAATGAGGGACTGGCTGAGGTTTTTTGTTAATTGTACTTTAAAATATTTTACTTATTTAAAGAAGTCTTCCAACCATCAGAAGGACAACATTCTTTAGTGAAACGTAAGTACCAACACCAAAGAACTTCCCCTTGCCCCAGTGGTGTGCGATTGGCTGGTGTCAGCCCCTGGTTTCCCTGTGATCTGCGCTCTGCTACATATATTGTGAGCCCCCGGAGGGTGGGCACCACGGCTGTCTCATCTCCGTTTCACCGGTGACCGGGTTCAGCACACTGCACAGAGTGGGGCCTCAGCACAGCCCGTTACCCCACAAGGCAGGCATGATGTGAATAGCAGGGGCTCACCTTGGCCTTCACGTCAGCAAAGGCCAGCACTGCTAGGTCAGGACTGCATGCTGGAAGTGCCTCCTTGTCAGTTCCGTTGGGTCCAGGTCAGGAAGGCATTGTTCAGGGCCTGTTGTTACCACGTAACAAGCTGGTGGTAATGGCAGGAACTAAGGTTTGCTAGCTCTCTTGGGCTTTCACTTCCCTTGTCTCATTTAACCTTTGCCTCCCCTGCAAGGCGCTTCCTTGATCCCCGCTGGCAGCTGATGAAGCAGAGGCTCTGGGGGCGAGGGCCCTGCTCCGGGCCTCTTGGGCAGTGAATGGCCCCACCCTCAGACCAAGGCTGTGGGCTTAAAGCTCGAGAAGTACTCCTCCTATTCTTGACACTGGGTGTATCTACACTGAGTGTCTGAGTTATGTGCCTCGTTGTAAAGCTTTATTGTCCGTTCTGCCCCTTCTCTGTGGTACTTTCCTCTGGAATGACCCGTGGAGTCTAGGGTTGAGGTGGTTGGTGTGGAGGTGGAAGAGCGTTAGGATCGGCATCATTGCCTAGAGAGCGTGCGTATTTTTAAATGCCCTCGCCAGTTTGGTGTCACTTAATGAGTTCTCTCAGGCGAGGGACGTAAGTGAGCTGAGACCCTGGCTGCTGCATCTCTGACCTGCCACGCCGTTCACTGGAACCGTTCAATGGTCCCGGCTCAGGAGCAGTCAGGCACATGGTCTTTCAGCACCTGGGAGGGGCTGGCAGGTAGAGCTGAGTGTCCATTACATGACACATAAAGGTCAGGAAGCCCTCCAGGATGCAGAGGGAAGGGTATGCTCTTCCTTTTATTGACTGATGTGTATACTATGTTTGCTTTCTGTTTCCTGTTCTTTAACACAAGGAGTTGGTGCTGAAGTGGACAGTTAGGCAGCGGTAATGACTGAGCTCCCTGACGTTTCTCTCCAGCCAGGCTGAGCTGCAGCGCTTTAACAGACAGAGTGACCCACTGAGTTCATCTGCACTGGTTTGGTGTGAGCTCCGAATCGCCTAATTGTGACTCCTCAGTGTCTTGAGGCAATCAGAATAGAAAGCACAGAGCCCTAAGCATGCAGGCATCGGGGCCCCTCACACCACCCCCTGGAGAGGGATTGCTTGCCTGTCCTCACGAGGACCAGGAGCACCTGAAGGGCAGGTGCAGCAGCAGAAGCCCTCTCAATGCACAAACTTGCACCATTCTGTTCCGGACGGGGCCACAGCATGGTCTGTGGCCCTGAGCAGAGCACGCCCTCTGGACCTCCACTGTCTGGTCTCAGAAATGGGGGCTAGACTGGGTGATCTCAGCGAGGGCTCCTGTCTGTCTGCTCGGCGAGGCCTCTGGGCCCTTGAGGAGGAGGAGCCGAGGCTGGCTGTCTACTGCTCCATCCATAGCACCAAAGGCCTCCTGCCTCTCCTAAGTCCACAGTCTCCTGGGGTGAGGAGAAAGGTACTGGATTGAACCCCATTTTTAACTATGTCATTATTGCTGCTTTCTTCTAATTTGATGAGACAAAAAATAATTATTATCAAATGAGTTCCGTTGCCACAGTGACTTGCTTTCTTTTTCCATATGCTGCCTCAGCGTCTGCCTTTTAATTGGGTACATTTATGGATATTTCTCTTAGGATAGCATGATGAGAGGGACGCATTTGAGAACTTCACAGTCTAATTCAGAGTTTCACAGTGCTTAATGTCGCAGTACTGGCGGTGAAATTAGCCACACCCCTTTGGTTTGCCCTACTCTCTGAAGCAGAAGGTGCATTTTCTCAAGTCTGTGACAAGGACTCCGCCCCACTTCCCATCCCCCACACGTTCTCACGTTCGAGCTGCTTTTCTTCGTGACTCCTTAGACGGCCTTGTGGGCATCACCTGCTGTCGCTCATGGTACTTGTTATATGTGGCCGTGGTGGATTTGCTGGTTGAACATATCGGAAGGATAAAGTCACTGTTGCTCACAGGTCACATGTCCCTTCTTCTTGGCATGTATCCATGGCAGTATACTGAGCATTCTCTGGAGTGGGGGTTGGGTGGAGTGAGCAGCTGGCACAGACCAGGTTCTTGGCATTTGCACAACAGATGTAAGATTCCAGTCCCAGCTCCGGGGCTGACCGTGAAGGCCCGTGATCTTGCTGAGGCACAGCACGAGCTGGAGTCGCAGATGCCGGGGGCAAGGTGTGGTACTAGCTCCGAGTGAGCCTCGTAACCCTGGCTCCCAAGTCTCATTGTGGTGGTTCTCATTCATGACCTTGATAATCAGGAGCTTCACTTTTGGAAACCGATGACGAACATCCCTGCACATCTTGTGCCCCACACTCCCATGCAGACCTGTAACACCTCAGGTGCTGGAGACCCCAAGACCATCAGGAGGGTTGTATGAGGACAGGCGGGTCATTGGCTGGACCAGCCCTGCTTCTCTGACAACCTTCAGCCTCAGGGACCAGGCCCCCAGGCTTCACCAAGGACCAGAGTCTGCTCTGGGCCCAGCCCCCCCGGCCCCTCTCCGTTCGGGGCCTCCCTGTCGTTCTGTGTCCTGATGGACATGCAGGCCTGAGCTGCGAAAGTGCCGCATGAGGTGTTTGTAGTGCTCTCTGCCCCTCCCACCTTTCTGCAGCTCCCCAGACCCCTCTAGAAGTCTCCTTAATGAACTGCCTTCCTGCAGCACAGGGGAAAATACCTGAGGAGCACAGCACGGTATTTAAACCCAGAGGAGGGAGTTAGCCAGTAGCTGTTAGCCAAGAGGTCAGAAGTGGTCAGTCGCTCACGTGGAACGAAGCCCTTCATTGCCGGGGCCCTGCCTGGCTGTGGCCGTCTGCCCGTGATGCCTGCTCAGAGGAGAGTGCAGGTCACTCAGTAACATGTTTCACCAAAACTCAGGTTAGCCAAGTGGTCTGCTTAGTCTGCGTCTCATAAATTGCTGAGAAATACCTGTTTACCAATTATTGATAACTTACCAAGTAAGCAAATGTGAGTGTTAAGAAAGAGGGAATTATATGTAAATGTTTTTAGGTACAGTATATACCAAGCAAATTTGGAATACAGAGAAGGAAAAGTATTCTTGCCTTCAAGTGAGGCAGGCAGACAAATGAATAATTAGAATAACGCAAGGAGACAGACAGACAGCGTAGGGAACATTTACAAAATACCATTGGAATGGAGGAGTGCCCAGCCTGGGAAATCAGAGGTGCCGACGCAGGAGCTGGGCTTTTCCGGGGCCTTCTGAAGCTGAGGCGTAAAGAGCTAAAGGTTAATCAGAGAGAGCAGCAGCAGAAGCTGCACTTGGGTGAGGACACAGAAGTCTGAGAGAGGCCCGCTCGAGGTGGCTGTGCCGTCCAGCACGGTAGCCACTAGCCGCGCGTGGTTGTCAGCACTGAAACTTAAAGTGAGTGAGACGCAGCTCCTCAGCGGCACGAGCCACATCTCAGTTGTTCCCTCCCCACCTGTGGCTCACGGCTGCCATGCTGGACAGAGCCGACCCAGAGCATTCAGTCCTAGGTAACCTGTCTCTGGGAACTTGCTCTCTGCAGAGCACGCTGGTGGGCGCGTTGGAGGAGAAAGGGAAGGGCACAGGTTGGTGTGTGGCTGCTGGGCTCGCTTGTCCTGCCCGGGAGTATGTATTTCATCCCCCCAGACATTTCCCGCAGGGTTGCGCGCCCCGATTAAAAGTCCGCACTTCCCTTTGGCCCAGAGGCTGGGAGAGACACCCCCGTGTGTCCTCGGTGCTTTACGGCCCACAGAGCACTTCCCTGAGCTAGAGTCCGTAATGTTGGAAGTACCTGTGTTGCAGAACCGTTCCCCTGCTGACGTCAATCATTTCCACCCACGTTTGTGGAGCACAGCCTTCCAGTGTGAACTGTGAAGGCCCTGCTGGTTCCCAGCAGAGACGTGCTGGGTGAGAGCTAAAATACACCACAGCTACTGGAGTTCCAAAGAGACCTTGCTCCTAAGCTTTAAATAGGAGCTGCTTCGTGCCATCCTTTGTCCACCCTTACAACAATGTAACGGCACTAGGAAGATGAGTCTTGAGGTCTTCTTTTCTGGCATTGCCACAGTTGGTGGAGCACAAGAGAAGTGTCAGTCCTGTGGGGGCAGTGATCCTCAGGCCCTTCAGCAGCCCTGCTGCAGGTGATGAGGGTGCCTTCACTGTCTGGTCCCTGGTCCGGAAGTCTGTTCTTTGTGCTGCAGCCCAAGTGCAGACGCAGAGGCAGCATTTGACTCAGCAGGGCAGCGGAGCTCCACGTGTGCTTTCTGTTCTTTCGTACTTTTGTTGCGAAGGGTTATCATTTGTTATCTTCTGTAAAAGCCTGCTCTCTGATGACAGGTTCAGCCAATGTAATAAAGAGCTGGGAATAAAATTCAAATACACTTTGGTTTTTCTGGACCACAGATAGTTTTCATGAAGATGAATATCTTACGTATCAAGCACTCAGTTCACCTTGACATCGGGATTATAAACAGTCTTTGGAATGTTTAACTTGCTGATTTCCTTTGTTGCAGGGAATGTAACTGGGTATTTGATAGTATGAACTATGGATAGTAGTTTTTATTGTTTGTTATGCGTCTAGTATATGCTGAGTCTTGTACGTTATTATTGATGAACACCTGTTCTCACACACACACTGCAGAGTAGACACAATTACCCTTGTTGTATTCACAGGGAAACGGGGGCTCTGAGAATTTAGGAGAATAAACGACAGGCCTACATCCGTCCAGGGGGATACTCTGCAGCTGTTAAAAGCAATGTTAGAGGAAAACCTGAGAGCTCAGGGCGATGTTTACAACACCCTGTGAAGCGAGTGAAGCAGGACCCAGACACTAAGTCGGCGTGGTCCTGCGTGTGCTTTGGACACGCGCGCTTACGGAAAATGGTGTGGAAACACCGCCAGAACAGCGCCAGGGATGCCACGTGCTTCCTGCCACTCACGTGATTGTGCCGTGATTTCAGTGCGTGAAGCAGCTGTGTGTGCTGCTGCAGAGCCGGGCCCTCCTGCTGCCATCCCTGAAACTTCTCCTGGAGAGCCAGGACGAACATCTGCACGCGCTGGCCCTGGAGCACCTCACCACCGTCACTAAGGTAAGCCCGGCGGGCGTGGCCCTCACTTGTGTTGCACAGAAACGGGCCAGAGCTGGTGCTCTTGCAAGTAATGGCCACAGCTTATCTACGATTGTTGTCTGCAGCGTTCGCTGACCGTGGTCGCCGTTTCTGCGTTGTCTGAGAAGATACATGCTTATTGAACAAACATGTACTGAACCAGACCCTGTGTTTAGGTGCGGAGACTGTAGATCACGAAGGAAGTGTGAGAGCGGCCCAGGACTGTGGGGGACTGGTCCTGGGCACTTGAAATTTGGGTTGAAGCAACTCCTAGCGTTGTGGGGGCGGGATTTTGAGCCTGGGTGTGTGTTTGGTTGCCTAGTTACTAATTAACGATGAGAGAGTGGCTGTGAGTCGTGTGGACTGGCACCATCTGAGGTCTCAAGCTCTTGTGCCCTCCGGCAGCCTGACTCGGGGGGATGGGGTACCAAAGTCGAGGCTTGCGCTTCCTCCCTCAGGGCTGGTTGTCTTGTTGCTGTGATTAAGGAAGAACCTTTCACTTCCCTTTTTAAATTTTACAGTTCAGGATCAGATAGCTCAGGGTTGTGTTTTAATGAATTCGCGTTGTATGATTCTTACTGAAACCCTCTGCAGGGAGATCATCCTTTCATTTGAAGTATGTGTGTGCGTGTGTGTGCGCGTCTGTGTGAATGGGTGCTTTTTTCAAACAAAAAGAGTGTAAGAGGACCAGGGAGTGGAGGAGAACCTGGACCAAAGGTACTGCTTGCCACCCCAGAGAGTGAAGACACTGATGAAAACACAGGCATGTGTCACTCAGCGACAGACACACTGCGGGAAACGCGCGGCGAGGCGCTTCCGTGGCCATGCGGACGTCGCAGAGCACACTTGCACCAACCTGGTAGTGCGGCCTGCTGTGCGCCTAGGCTGCACTGCAGCTGCCGCTCCTCGGCTGCCGTCCCGAACAGCGTAGGTGCCGCTAATACAGTGGCACGTGTCTGTGCATGTGAACGTACGAAAGGTGTGATACAAATGTGCTGTCGAAGATGAAACAGAAGGTTCCCCTTTGTAGGCACTGACCCTGAATGGGGCCCGCGGGACTGGAGTGGCTCTGGGGGAGTCAGGGACCGAGTGGTGAGTGAGTGCGAAGGCCTTGGACACCACTGACCACCGGTGTGGACTTCACCATCACTGAGCCCTTACTCTGCCCTCTGCTCACGAAGCAGCAGGGGTGAGACCCAGCACAGGGGGAGATGACGCAACGAAGAGACGCAGTTCACGCGAGACGCGCGCGAGGCTGCTGCCAGGCGACCTGGCAGAGCGCGTCACAGCAAACTTTTTAGGTAGAAAGTGCGCTCCAAACAGTGATGGAAAGTGCAGTGCAGGAACGACCTAAACCAGCGGTACAGTCGTTTGCCTTCGTTACCGAGAGCTACGTGCTGTGCGTAGTTGTGAGTGCTGTACCTCCCCGGACGGGCAGCGCCACCGCCCGGCACCGCCACACATGCCATGCAGGAGAGGCGCACTGTGCCACGGCGTCACCAGGTGACAGTTTCAGCTCCGTCGTGACCTTAGGGGACCCCAGTCAGATACAAGACGGTGTCATGTGGTGCGTGACAGTGTCACCTATACACAATTCTGCTAATGGTAAAAGGTGTGGCAGGTTGTGTTTGCGCTTACAAAGAATAGAACACAGTGGCACATGGAAACAGTTGCCGTGACAACATGAGGAAAACTCCAGTGCCTTCGTTCATTTAGAGGTACTTTCCAAGTAGTGTGAGGAGCTGTGACTCTTCCACATTATCACTGAGAATTGGTCATGACAGGGGCCTCTGGGAACTGAAGTAGGGCATTGAGGGGACTTGTCTGTTGGTAGCCTTCCTGTCTACTCTAGCTAAAATGAAAGTTGCCTACTGTTGGGAATTTACAAGAAACTAAGAATTACAGTGAGGTTACTTGTAGCCTATTTCTTGTTGTAAATATAGGGGATTCGGAGGAAGGGAGAACTGGAGAATGGCAAGCAGCAGGTGTTCAGTGCTCTTTCTGCACCGCCGCTCTGTGCCGTGTTGGGGTCTCTGCTGAGGTGTTCCCACCGAGACTTGCCGAGGGCGTCTACCGTAGCAAGCAGCGGTGCACCAGACATCACTGCTCTGTGCCGTCCTGCGTGGTGCTCTCCGCTGCACCCCCGCATTGCTTAGCCAAGTGTGCCAGCTTTCATTTTAAAGATTCCTTATCTCAGAGGCATCTGTCAGAACCACAGCCAGGACTGGAGTTGCCGAAGTGCTGGTGAGGCTTGCTCCCTACCCCCCCCAACACACACACACACACACACACACACTCACACACACACACACACTATCAAAATAAGAAGCCACGTGGGAACAGCACACCACCAAGTAGTTTTTAAACGTCACGGACAGCCCTGCGACACTTTCACGTGCACATTTGGTGTGGAACATCGTGCAGCCTGTGGGCGGTCGGCCCGGGGCTGTGCTGCTCACACCCATGGCGTCAGTGTCTTGTCGGTGGTCTTCAGCTGCAGGGCCGTCAGTCACTGACATGAGCCACCTGCTTGCCTCTGCGACCCTTGCTTTTAGGTGACCTGCCCCACTACGCTGAGTGTTCACGTTAGGCTGTCTCCTTTGTGACCTTAATGTGCGGTCACAGAAATGCTGAGCAAAAGTTGTATAGTTTTCTCGTTTTAAAATATTTTTTAACTTTTTATTTTGAGACCATTTTCAGCTCACATTCAGTTGCCGTTCCCTCACTTGCCCCCAGAGGCCACATCTTGCACACCTCAGTACAGTATTACACCCGAGGCAGCGACATTGGAGTGACCTCTGGCCCGGTTCCGGTTTCACCGGTGTCACACGCACTCGGCTCTCCGCGTGTCTCTTGTGCGAAGTCCTGAGCAACATCGCCAGGTAGACCTGTCGCCACCACTGCAGTCACAGAGCGGAGCAGCTCCATCACAGGGTCCCTCGTGCTGCCCTTTGTGGCCACAGCCACCACCACCCCCAGCAGCCAGGGCAGCTGGCGGCCTCTTCTCCATCTCTGCAGCTGCCCTTCATTATGGCTCCGCCAGCTCCAGGAGAAGTTCACTGGGCCTTTCTGCAGGGCTCTTACCTGGCTGTTTTTGGATTGTACTTGGTATTGCAGTGGAAAACAGAAAGCGTTTGCTTTCTTTTTTGTTTTTGTTTTGCTACTCACTCTGTTGATTAGATTAGCTGGAGTTCGTCCCTACGTCATTGCCGTTGATGGCAGTTCCTGTTGACTTAAAAGAGAAAACACACCTGGCAGCGGGGCTCCTGACAGGCAGGCACTCATGTGCAGTGCGCGGATCCAGGTGCAGCAACACCCACCTGTTCGGTGAGAGCTGCAGTGTCTGGCCATTCTTCGGGTCCTGGCAGCTTGGCAGGCGTTTACAGTGAAAAGGATGGTGCATAAGGGCTGATGCCAGAGCTTGCCCTGGCTTTCCCTCCAAGCTGCTCTGGGATCGCACACCTCTGGTGTTGAGGAGCTTCTGTGAACAGCCAACAGCCTTTTTTCCCCGGCTGTGTGTAGAAAGTCCTCTTAGAGTTCCCATCACTGATGAATGATTAAAGCCCCGTGTGGTGTGGGCTGCTAGGTCAGCCCAGTGAGCATTAACGCTCGCCTTCAGGGCCGTGTCCTCTCCAGGAAGAGCATTCCTGCTAGTGTCTTGGAAGCTCACCTCTGCCATGTTTTCTTCCAGGTGAAGCCTCTTGACTCATTTTATCAGAGTGAGCAGATGTGTGTTTATAATAGTTTTATGCACTGAAAATTTCCTGTTCTGTAGCTCCAGATTCGTGGTGGCTTCGACTCTCTGTCTCTCTTCCCTCTTGCGCTGCTCAGTGCCTCTGCCCCCCAGCCCCCCAGGCTGCCGTGGGCTGGCGTGCCTGTTAGCAGAGTAACTCCTGGGGTTCAAAGGGAGCCTTTGAGACCTTGAGCACCTAATTAAGGACTTCTCCCTGATTCCAGTAATAACTGCCATCTTCTAGAAACAAGTTCTTCATGCCAGGAAATATAATAGACACATCCTCACGTTATCGTCCTAATAACCCTGTGAGAAGATAGCACTCTGGTTTCACAGATGAAAACCTGAGACTCAGAGGTCATCCAGCTAGGGAGCAGCCAGAGCTGAAATTGAAACCCTGGATCCAGCTTTCAGCCATACTGCTTCTTTTAATGTAACTGGGCAAGATGTATTATGCTGGAAAAAGGTTATCTCTGCAGAGAGATGAAATTGCTGAAAGCATCTCGAACAGTGTAATACTAGCTCTGCAAAGGACGAGAGCAGAGTGCATTGAGGAGCTTACCCAGTGTAGGCCTTCCTTTCCACTCTGCTCAGTCCCGAGGCCCTGGTCAAGCCCAGCCGGGAGTCCTGAGCTGAGCTGCCAGTCCCACTCCCCCGGTGCCCTGTGCTGCTGTGGTGGTGGGCCTCGTGGAGAAGAGCCCTCCAGAGTGAAGGCTGCACCTTCTCTGGAACGTGATGGTCTCGGTCCTGCCTGGCGCAGGTCAGAGTGAGTTGCTTCCCTCTTCCAGTCCTGTGAGTGTTTCACCAATATGATTCCTGTCCCCTTTGATCTTGCCACAAAGGCACTGGGACTACTGGAATCTACTGACATCACATACAAGGACCAGGGCCTTAAAGGTTCTCAGAGAAGCCTACTTGGATGGACATCTGTATATGAAACCATAGGCCCTTCCTCTGTTCCCCTTTAATGTTGTCCAGGTGTCCAGCTGGCTTGTCTCCCTTAGTGAGAGTCTGTTCCCCTGTAGGGGTCTCTCCGTGTCGCCTTCCCCACGCTCAGAGTCTGCTCAGGCACTCTCCTTCTTGCCCAGGTGTGCCGTGGTAACAGGGAGGCTGGGCTGGGTCCTAACAGCCTTGCTTGGTGTCTGCAGGGTCCTGTGGGTTTAGGCCTGAGGTCAGCTGGTTTCCTTCTCGGTGTGTCCACACCAGCTCAGGGGGCAGATCCAGTTACACAAAGGAGGGCAGGTGAGGGCCCCGAGGCCAGCTGTTCCTGAACTGACCTCTTTTTGCAGTCACTGCTCTTTGGCTCTGTAGTACTGGCCTCTTTTTCTCAGAATGTTGAGCATATTGACTCATTTTTAATATTACTTCAACCTGAACATACCTGGGCATGGTAGTGGTACCCATCCTCGGTGCTCCTCAGCCTGGGGTCGGTCTTCCCGATGAAGGAAGCTCGTGGCACGTACCCGGGTGCCTCTGGCGATGGGCAGATGCTACCTGCAGGTTAACCCGGCGTTCCACCAGACACCACGGCGTTTGCCTGAGTGACCAGTGTGACCAGATGCCTGGGCGCCCGTTGTGCACAGCCCGGCCCTGTGTGTGGGAGTGAGGAGTGGGTGGGGTGTTTGTGAAGATAAAAAGAAATTGCACCCCGTGTTCCATGGAATTATCTCACAGGGAGTTGACACAGGGCCTGAAGGAACTAAGCAAAGCGGAAGGACGTCAGCACAAAGGGTGGGGACAAAGGCTGGGGCCTGACGTGGAGGGTTTGGTGACGGTCCTACTGGCGATCCAGCTTGGGTTTCCAGAGATTCTCTTCCATTGTTAGCGAGTAAGTCAGATGACTTGCCCCAATTCTGGCTTCCGATGAGGTGCACTATTAAATCCCCGGCCTGGGGTGGGACTGGCGGTGTGCTGAGAAATGGAGTCCGAACAGCGTGCAGATAAACACAGTACAAAAAACTATCCATGGGCATCTTTTCTCATTCCAAGTGTACACTTAAGTTGCCCTTTTATTTTTCTGCCCTTATTGGTGATATATTTAATAGCTTCTATTAGTAATAGTATATATAACAATGAGACACATTCCCTAAAGTACACAGTGCGACCATATTAAATAATCTTCCTTGAAGTAATTGAAATCAGGCCCTGCATACATTATGCTACTGGAATTTCAGCTTACCTCATTGCTGTAATTAACTCTTAGCTTTGTATAGATCCGTAAAATCACAGATTGTAATTCAGGAAAGGTTCATTACCTATTGTTAAAACAGGAATTAAGCAGATAACATTTTAATGGCATGGAAGACAGTAGAGTTTTGGGCTTTAATAGATTTCTTTCCCAATATCTGCAGAGTTTCATTTATTCTCAGAAATCAATCAGTGGCACAGAGAAAAATCACAGACAGAGGTGGCAAGCTTTGTGATATACGTGCACCTCTTTCTCGTCTCGAAACGCCTCACTCCTGACTGGTTCGCCTGTACCAGCTTCAGCCATTTATTGTGCTTGAACTCTGCACATTGCTCGAAGCACTTAAAAAGCGCAGCTCATCTCAGCCCCTCTAGGTGGTCTGTGTTCA
Organism: Macrotus californicus; assembly: GCA_007922815.1. Taxonomy (NCBI): domain Eukaryota; kingdom Metazoa; phylum Chordata; class Mammalia; order Chiroptera; family Phyllostomidae; genus Macrotus; species Macrotus californicus. The sequence goes on from VMDR010001233.1 coordinate 20,953, forward strand.
GATGTGGCGACTGAAGGCCAGAGAGAGCGTCCTTCACAAGGTCATGCGGCAGTTCAGCGAAGCGACTGGGATTGGAAATTGGTCTCCAACCCAAAAGCCTGTCTTTTCATGAGACCACATTGCCTCTCCCTCTAATTCAGAGTTATTTGATCAGAGGAATTAAATCAGCGAATCCTCCTGGACTTGTCTCATAGTTATTTCAAGCATCCAACTGAGTCCAAAAATGACAGAATATATTTTCTTCTTCAAGCTCTCAAAGCACTGAGCTAGCCAATGTCAGGGATGTGTGATTTTTCACCGACTCCGCACCAATGTCATTCCTGATTGATTAAAAAGTCAGATAATTTTCAATGTCAGAAAATAATATGTGTGTATCAGATCCTCCAAGGAATTACAACCTCTAAACCTTAAGCAATAAAAAAATCATAAAAAACAGTTATTTCCTTACAATATACAAAGATAAAACTTCTATACAAGCATGAATAAGCCAAACAGAGCTGTAGACAGGTTAGAATGTTCACTATGTTCACTATGCGATCAGGGTTAGTGTTTAAGTTACACAAAGAGGCTGCCAGGGTGTGGGGGGCACAGTCCTGTCTCCCCGTGGCCTGGGCACCACGTCTTCTCTGACTTCCAGGCGCCGCCTCCTCCAAGTGCATGTGTTGGCGTAGGTCCTTCCCAAGCCCCTCTCTCCAGTTCTTTCGTTCTCTCTCTTGACCCGAATATACACAGAGTTATTGTCCATGTATTTCCTTTGCACATGACAGTTATAAAGTCACCACTTCCATTTTCTCAGCACTTGATTTCGAGAAGCTAACCCGGAATTTCCCCCCAACCTTTCCCGGGCCACTGCCTGAGCTTCGTGGGGGCCGGCGGTATCTGACCCCACCGGAGTGTAGCGGGCCTGTGAGTGCACCACAGCCGAGGGGAGACACGGTGTTTCCCTCGCACATGACTGCAGTCGTAGGCTTTCCCAGTCAGGACAGCAGACATAGAGCTTCTGGAGGGTACACGCCTGCCCTGTCCCTCCCTGCCTCCCAGCCTGCAGGGTACAGACAACTATTCAGAAGGTGGGGTGCATCCGGTGGGACGCCAATTTTCAGGGCATCGTGGCACTGGAGAGCAGCGAACAGAAGGAGGTGAGAGCGGCAGCCGCTGCTGGCATTGCAGAACCCCTGGTTCTGCCTCCACCTGGAAAAATGCCCCCCTTTCTAGGTGTGCTTCAGGCCCCCAAACGGAGGGCCAGTGAGTACAGAGAAAGAATCACAATGGGGTCCCAGCCTTGAAGACTTACTTGGGGCAACAGAGAAAGTATTGCCCCGCAGAGTTCGGACTCTGAGCCTTTTTATCTGGGTGTTCTATCAAATATTTGCCTGCAGCATCCTGGCACACACACCTCTCTCCCGGAGGGGTTTCAGGGTGCACCAAAGTAACCGCATGCACAGTGGCTGGGATGCCATGCACACATGTACTGGGAGGCAGCAGTGTGCAGTGAAGGGATGTAAACTTTGGCGTTTCTCATCCACTCTTGGGTTCACTCCACAGACCCCGCTGAGCCCCTGGCACTCGGCCCCGTGACCCTGGGCTTGGGGGCGGCAGGTGTGAAAAAGGAGACGAGGCCTCTGCCCTGCAGGAGCGCTGTGCTGGAGGGACAGACAGTAAACAGGCAGACTGGGGGAGACGAGGGCGCTTTCCCAGCCCACCCAAGCAGCTGTGTGACATTCCACATGTGACATGGTCCCCGCACAGCCTGTTTTGCCGTTGGTCACGTGAGACTATGGCTGTCTGGATGGGGCATTTTAAGGCTTAGTGAGGAAATGCTTGCCAGCACTGGGAGTGGACACGGTATGATGAGGGCAGCCCTGGGGGCCTTAAGACTCCGGTTTCCTACCTGTGGAGGAAAGACAGGAAGGAATTGGGAGGAAGAAGACATGCAGAACTCACCCGCCACCCCACCGTGGCGGAGATTGGAAGCCCGTGTCCCTTTGAGCAGAAAAGCTAGTCTTTCGCACCAGTTGCTTTTGCTACCATCTAGCCCCCGAAAACAAAAACAAACAAAACGCCCAGTCGAGTTCACCTGTGTGTCTTCCTGAGGCAGAGCTGGGTGCGCCGTACACACAGGTACTGGTGAATGACAGGCAAAGACAAGACACCTGGGCTGGCAGAGTGTGTTCGGTGCCAGGCCCACTGTTCACATTCTCTGCAGAGACTGGGTCCTTCTCAAGGACTGCAGTTTATAGGCTCGTGACGGAGTCCAGTCCTGTCGTTCACTCGGCCTTCTAGCGAACGTGGGGGGGGTGGAATGCTGAAGGAGAAGGGCGATAGAACCTCTGTGCCCAGGGAAGCCCCCAGGCTCGCCGGGAGACAGGCACACGGAGTCCTAGAGTGCAGCATGGAGAAGCGTGTACATGTGGAGTCTTGGAGTACAGAGGAAGGAGGAACCCGCTCGGCCAGGAGATTTAGAGAAAATGTCACCAAGAAGACGTCACTGGAGCCGACATTTGTGTTGGGTTTTGAAGCATCACTGGGCTACAGGAAAGACAGGCGCTGTCTCAGTGGGCAGTAACTCACTCTCTGAACTTCTTTTGTTTCACTCTTATGTCCGGTAGATGCAGTGACCTCCCCGGGGCCAGTTGCCATCCGTCCTTGTCACAGAGTGAGCGGGAAGGGCTCACTGTGTGCAGCCTGATGCAGCTGGGCTAAACAGTCACGGGTGGGAAGTGCCCCATTGTTTCGAGGTTCCTACAGCGAAAACTATTAACCCTTTCGGTACGAGCGCTCTTTCCGCCGCGACACTCCCGCTGTACGAGGTGCCGCGCTGAAAACGCGCACATAGCACATGGTCAGTCCTCCTTTGTGTGAAGACTTTCCTAACCTTATATAAGATCTATGCTTAATAAAACAATGCTTTTTTCCAAGTGTTGTTTGTAACTTTAATATTACGAGATAGTTATATAAAACTCTATCAATTATATAAGTAAAATTTATAAAAATTATATACAGATGGATGCCGGATATGTCCGGCGCTCGTCCACACAGGTCATCAGATGGGCGCCGGATATATCCGGCACCCGTACTGAAAGGGTTAAACATAACCAGGGACATTAAGAAGAACATTAAGAAGAGCTATTTTATGGCCCCACAGTGTAACTGTGAATTTTGATGTGCAATTAGTGTTGGCTTGATTCCTTACAACAATATGGACAATACTAGAAAATAGAAAAATGGACGCTAAGTGTCAAAGCCATGGAAAACCGTTCATAGACCAAGAAGAGAGGACTGAGGGGGTGGTACAGAGAACACACAAGCCAAAAGAACCTGTGAAACATTTAAAAACGGTGAGTTTGGTGCTCAGCGTTCTAGAGCCTTAAGTAAGAACAAATTTAAACCTCCTGACGTCATGTGTTTATGTCAAGGGGTTGACGGATGTAGTTCTCCCTGGAGAAGAAAGGTGGTCTTGTTCTGAAATGTTTTTTTTCTTTTCTTGTGGATCTACATACGGGGGAGTGTGGGGCACACGCCAGAATGGAGTGGTCAGTGTGGTGTGAAAAGCCTGGGCTCGGGAGTCAAGGCCGACCTCAATGCCAGTCCTGCCTCCATGACTTAATGGCCGTGGAGCTAGGCCAAGTGCTTACACATTGCGTCCTCATCTGTAAAACTGACAGGCAGCAGCGCTGAGTCGGGGGGACTTGGTACAAAACACGTGCAGGGTGTTTAGGGCGGCTTCTAGCACCCAGTTTGTGGGAGCAGCTGCAGTGATTCAAGGGGGCTCTGGGAGCAAACCTGTGTCCCCTGTTCAGAGGAGACCTGCACGTGCTTTCTGGAGCAGGTGCTGTTAACCCAGGAGAGGTGTTTACAAGAACAGAGCAAGAGGGCGGTGCCTAGCGAGCCAGCCCAGAGTGTGATGAGTCTCCTGGTGAGAAGCAAGCAGCTCCAGCTTACGTCTTGTCTATCTTATTTCTTGAAGGTGAATGACTCAAACTGTGACCAAGAACTTCTTTCCCTTCTCCTGGACGCCAAGCTGCTGGTGAAGTGTGTCTCCACTCCCTTCTACCCGCATATCATTGAGCACCTGTTGGCCAGCCCTCAGCAAGGGCGCTGGGATGCGGAGGAGCTGGCCAGACACCTGAGGGAGGCCGGCCATGAAGCCGAAGCTGGGTCGCTCCTTCTGGCTGCGAGGGGGACTCACCGGGCCCTGAGGACATTCAGCACAGCCCTCAGGGCGAGCCAGCACTGGGTGTGAGCGCACCGCCCAGGCCTGGTCTCCAGTTTCCCACATCCTCATGGACAGGAGCTTCCACAGCCGTGTGCCATTCCCAGAGGCCACACGTGTACCTGCTGATTGCTCGCAGTGGCCTCAGCAAATTGAAATAAAGATGTACATTGATGATGAGCTAGCTGCCGTTTGCACGTACTTTATTACTGACTGAGAGAGTCAGCCCTGGCTCCTGTTGTTTGAACTGCCTTTCTGAGGAGAATGCAATTAAAGCACCTCAGACTGCAGTTCATACAGTTGCGTGTGGTGAGGGCAGGACCACGTGAGAAAGAGAGAACATGGGTGGGATGGTTGGGGCCGCTGTCCTGGGTTGGAGGAAGGATGGACCTGGGTTCAAGTCTCAGCTTGGTTATGTGGCTTCGGGCAAAGTACACCACCTGTCTGAACCTTAGTCAACCTGTGTCAAGTGAGGGTCCCACTGTTTACCTCTTGAGGTTGTTGAGTATTATGTGATGTTGTGTGTCTGAGGCTCTGTCACACGTAGTAGAGAAACAGGAAATGCCCCTCCTCCTTCCCTGCTAGTGTGATAATTTCTGAGTTGTGATCCGCAGGCCCCAGCCAGGTGGTCAGTACCGGCACACAAGGGCGGCCCATCCAGCTAGGGTTCTCCAAGCTTGCCAGCATCGCCATATGAAAGCTGACCCATCGGCATGTCTGCAAAGCCCCTGCAACCAGCTGTGTGGGCTGACAGAGCCAGCACGCGCACTTGTCACAGATGGCATAGGGATGTTGGGGTTCTCTAACTTACACATGGCCAATCACAGTGAGGGTGAGAGTTCCAAACACCCGTAGGAAAACCGGCATGGAAGGGTGTCTGGGGTAGGACCCTGGTGCCTGACTGCCAGGCCTGCGGTCGGAAGCAGAGGCTCAGGCTGAGGTTTCTGGACTTGGCTCTCTGAGAGGCTCCCATCACAGCATCAGCCTGGGCAGCAATGGGGGGCAGAGAGCAAACTCGGTGGCTAAGGGACCATCAGAGGGTGCTGCGGATGCACACTGGACTTTACCTTGACCCCAGAGAAATCTTGGGAGTGGGGAGAAAGGGTGGCCATGTATTAATAGGAAAGCTTAGTTTAGATAGAGGAGATGTTATATAGGATGGTTCTTTGTCATTAGGGATGGTTTTTAATTAGTTTAAGTGATTTGGAAAGGCTGCCTCTGGTCAGTTTCCATATTGTGCGGTCAGCCGGTGGGCTGAGTGTGACACAGCCCAGCGTGGGTCTTTGATGTGCTGGGGTAGCCTAGTCTCCACACTGCCCCCCTCCCCCCACTGTCACCAGTGCCACACACACCTGTCAGGTCATCTCGCAGTCTTGCATTGTCACCGTCCTGCCTGGCTTCACCTCGTGTCCACCCCTGTGGGTGCAACGACAGAGTCCCCTGGCAAAAGGAAAAGCATTCGTCCTGTTCAGAGGACTTACTGACCCAGGAGCTCGCCCCCCAGGTCTGAGCTTCTTGCCCGAGCCTTCAGCAGCCCCTGGAATTTGGGCACAGTTTGCACAGGTCTTTAAAATGCTTCTGAGGAAAGGGGTCAGCATAGTTCTCCCAGTCAGGGCACCTCTGTCCGGACAGACCCACGAGGCCAAAATGCCCATTGACTCGGAGGCCACCAGCGGTTCCAGATGGCATTAGTCAGGCCCCTGGTAACTTAGGTGTCCTCTAACCTCATATCTGCTTTTCATCCTTTCAGGTGATCGAACACATCAAGCAAGCAGAAACCTGAGATCCGTATTAATGGAATCTGTTGGGAAAGTGGGCCCAAGGGTGAGCAGTCGGGAGTGAGCATCGGGTGTCGGGTAGCCTCCATGTGAACACTTGAAGACCTTCAGGTAAGCCCTTGCTCCGCCCCGGCCCTCATTTTCTCATGCGTAAGTGGGGCTGACGATGCCTTTCAAATATTTGCAGTCAGCGAAGTCATGCCCTTGCATTGCGGCCGCCCAGCCTACGCTGGGCCTTGCTGGGACCCTGCTCTGCTGAGGGATTACTCCTTCTGCTGGTGGTCCCGGGCCCTGCTTCAGCTGCAGAAAGTCTCCCCCAAATATACACCCAACTTTCAATGCATTAACTCATTCAGTCCTCCAGGTAACCTCATAAGGAAACGAGGTGCCCAGAGGATAAGTAACCTGCCCAAGGACACAAGGCTGGTTAGTAATGGGACCCCAGCACAATCATAGGTAGGCTGGCTCAGAACCTGGCCCTCGGCCACCAAGCTGTGGTAACTTCTGATGTCACAGCTCCGCAGTTCCCTCTGCTGAGAAGCCAGGGCAAGTCTCCTGGAGAGCATTTGAATGACACTGCTGTGTTTTCCCTCGCTCCCTCCCTTCCATTCCTGAGCTGAATACCGCGGCAAAAGGGGGTAGCTCTGAAATAACCTTTGACTCCTTCAAACTGCCTGCTGATGGATGTCCCTGCCTCCAGCAAGGTGGGGCTCCTGCCATCTTCACTGAGTCTGTGGGCTCTGACCCTGACTGGTCCAAACTCCCCCACGTGTCACAGAAAACCTGGGCACCTTCGAGCAACCTTCCCCAGCGCTCCAGGTCTCCCAGACGCGGCCAGCGGCTCTGAGCACCGCTGACTTTCCCTGCAGGCACTCGCTGTCGTTCTAGCATCACCTGGCTCACTAATTAAGGCTGATGCCCCTCCCCCACCCCAGCGTTGATGCATTGAATCAGAATTCCTGGGGGTGGGGCCCTCACAGCGAGTTGGGGGAACGGAATTTATGTCGTTAACGCTCATCACCTGTTGGCCACACCGCTGTCCACTTGCCTTGCTTTCTGAAGCAGGTGAAGGGACCTGCACCTGGCCCCTATGTCCAAGCCAGGCCCGTTCCAGAAAGGCTGCTGGGGAAAGCAGGAGGCTGGAGCTCGTGGTCGGAGGGGCCTGTCTGTGCCAGCTGTCTTTCCCGGGCCTCGAGTGGGAGGGCGAGCAGGAGCCACTGGGAAAGGAAGCCCGTGTGTGACCCGCCGCTAAGTTCAGGTCTGCAGGTGAGGCGGCTCCCAGCGCGTGCGCAGCGGCAGCCCCGTGGTACGTGAAGCTCCCCCTTACCTTGCAAACTGGATCTTATCTCTATGATTAGTGTATTGGGAGAGCATTCAAATGCAGCTTGGCCCTCGTCTTGGGAGAGAGGCTGTGTTTTTCTCCAGTTAACTATAAACGCAGCAGCTTCGCAATTCTCGTTTAGCTCCAACAGCTGGGGATTCACTATCTGTTCTTAATAACTCCGAACTCATTATAAACTGAAGACGGCTTAGAAAGCGGGAAAAAAGGAAAACAGGCTGCTGGGTATTCCAGGGCGTGGGAGGCGGAGAAGTGGGCTCTCGCCGGAGAACCTGTGCCGAGAACCTGTGCACTGGGCTGTCTCCATGGGTGGGGGGACAGGTGCGCGGCTTGGTTTCCTGTTGTCCTAGGAGTCCAGGGTCCTTCGACTTGAGCCTCACACTACAAAGCAGACAGCTGCAGTCCCTACTCACAGCTCCGAGCCTGGGGTGATGTGCTTCAGACTGTTCCTGTAAAATGAAAAACTCAGATATTTTTTATCTTCACCCGAGGACATGCTTATTGATTTTAGAGACGGGGAAGAGAGGGAGACAGAGGGGGGGAAAGAAACATCAATCAGTTGCTCCTTGTATGCACCCCAACCAGGGACCAAACCCGCAGCCTAGGCACGGGCCCTGACAGCAATTGAACTCGCAGTCTTCCGGTCTTGACGGGACAGTGCTCCAACCAACTGAGCCACACCGGCCAGGGCACAACTCGGATTTGATGCTGGTGTTCAACTACTGCTGTCTGGTTTCCCTCCCCTGTGGCTGTCAGAGTTCTGGAAGGGCCTTGTAGCACAGGAAGCAGATTTGGAAGCTATCACCCCCAACAGTGCCTGGTGGTGAGAGAAGCTGTGGGCGTGTGGTTGAGATTTTCCCAGCGGGATCCTAGAGGTGGGCTAGCCAGGTGCGTGACCCGCCACGGAGGGGCAGGTTGGAATTTTCACGCTGTTGTAGGTCACCCTTAGCCGGGGTGACAGAATTGCCGCCTGACAAGCAACACGCCTGTTGCTGAGGCAGCACGGCCAGAGAGCAGCCTGGGGCTGGAGTGAGGGGCCTGTGTGTGAGAGCCGGTCTGCCTAAGTCGTGACTCTGAGCACCTTCGCCTTCCTGGCCTTCTCTGCGTGCTGCCTGCACACTCCCCGTTGTTGCGAGGCGCGGATTCAGAGGGGGGTGCGTCAGAGCCTTGAGGACAGGGAGGGTGTCATAGGGAAAAGCTGTGGGGAGGGTCGGTCACGGGCACTCACCATCTGCACGGTGGGGTGGGGGAGGGTGGCAGGGCATGGCCTCTACGATCCTGAGGTGACTTCCCCAGTCTCCCTCTGGTCCTCTCTCTGGCACTTAAATGGTCGAGGACTCCCTCCTTCACCTGAGCCGGACTGAAGGCAAGAGACCAGGACTCAGAATTCCGCCTTTCTGGGGCGAGGATGGCCACTGGGCGTGTGAATCAGAAGGCTTCACCAGGCAGGCTGAGGCCTGAGGAGCATGTCTGGGCCGAGTGGCATGGACCCCAACTCAGCGCCCGTGAGCGGGCAGCTCCTTGGCATGACCACCAAAGCCTTTGACGTCATGTTTGGATTGGTGGCTGTTTTTTATGTAACATGCAACATCTTTTATAGGTCATCTTTTCAATAACCTTAATGTTTGTGACATGCATTTCGTAGGGCCTGGTGAGGCTCACAGGTTAAACACTTCTCTCAAGTCACAGAGCCAGTTGGTGACAGTGCTGAGTTCTGAGCCTTGTGGTCTCTGAGGCCCAAGCATCTGTTTCCGAGTCCCAAGCAGTGTGTGTGTGTGTGTCTGTGTGTGTGTGTGTGTTCTGTGACTGAATGTAGACACTTGCTACTCACTTTTAGTTTTGGGGTTTCTCCTCTCTCCCAGAGCACCTCCTCCCTCGTTGGGGCTCCCGCTACTGCCCCAGCCCTGTGAGGCCTCCTGTTGGGGCCTCTGTCACCTGCAGCACTCTGTCTTCCAGCCTGAGGGGTTGGAGCGGTGCCGGCAGGCTCCTCCGCCATTTCCTGGGAGACAGCCCTGGTTTCTCAGTATGTGTGGGGTTGGGAGAGTCGATTTTTAGTACGTTCCTTCAGTCTCATCCCACCTGCTTTACAACTAGCCTCTGTTCCTGCAAGCCTGGGACAGGGTGGGGGGCGGGGGATGGCGCCCTTCCCTGGTTTGAGGCCTGGGGCCGGGGGTCACCTCCTTCCATTAGTCGTTGTGTGTCACAGTAAGTGCCCAGCTGGGGCCAGCTTAGCACCTGCGCTCATCTTGCCCAGCCCATCTTTCCTGCATCTCTGCACATCTCTGCTTGCATTCCTACAGCTCTGGGAGGAGGTGGCGTTAGTTACCAACTTCCAGATGAGGAAACTGAAGCACAGACAGGTTAAGTCACCCAGCTTGTGGTTCCCCTTAGGGCAGGGGTGTCCTACTGGTGGCCCCTGGAGGTGAATGGCTGCCTGCAGGGTGTTTTCAGATGCAAAAAGTCACCCCTCGGCCCTACCCCCAAGCCCAATTTCCTCCCTTCGTGTTACCAATGCCTCTTCCAAGGTGTGGATGCTCTCAAGTCCCAGGAGCTTCTAGGCACAAGATCCCTTAAGGGAAACTACGTGCCAAAGCTGAGTATCGCAGCCACAGACAGTGTTGGGTGTGGGTGGGGGATGCTGTTGACACCGGACGACTCAGGATAGTGGGAGGGGTGATGGTGTACCCTTGTGACCAACCACAGAAAGGGCGCAGTGCCAGGGCCTCTGGGAACACTGATCAAGGGACAGATGCCTGCACAGGTCCCCCCTCTTTTTCTTCATTGTCTGCGTTTCTCTGCTTACCAGTTGCACCCTCTGCTCCTGCGTCCGGGCCTCCTCCACAGCGCAGGGCACACGGGCAGGCTTAGTTTTTGTGCTTTGGCCACAGAAGAGGAAGGGGAGCCTCCCTGTCCAACTCACAGTAGGTGGGTACTAGGGCCGAGCCCTACTGTCCTAGGGACAGTGCCATGCCAGCAGAGCTGGAGGGGTGTGGGGGCAGGGGCCTGGCAGCAGCTCTAATTCAGATCTCCTTTAGAGAGTGACAGGGAACGGGCACCTGACAGGCCCGGGTCAGGGTTGGGTGGCATGTGCAGCAGACATAATCCCCCAGTCCTCTGTGCGCACCTGATGTGGAGGGAGGCACAGATTGGGCACCAGGTCCCAGCTCTGCCATTTGCTGTGCCTGCTGCTGGCACAGGGCTGCCCCTCTGACACTGTGACCTTTATCACTCTCAGACTTGCTGAAAGGGAGAGAATAGCAACCCCAGCCCTGTGGCCTTGTCATTCCTTCCAGGAACACCTACCCGAGTTGCCATAGCAACGGATCGCAGCCCTGCTCCTCTGTGCCCCCAGCTTATCAGCTCCTCACTGTCTGCTCACCACAGTGCTGCACAGTCTTGTGGGGGCCAGAGAGGTTGCCTGCCAAGGGGGATTGCTGCACAGGTTCAGGACTGCTGACCTCGGAGGAGGCCTGGGGCTCCTCTGTCCCAAGGGATCGAGGTCACCGGGATTAGCGCTGTTGCTCAGACTCTCAGCTTACCAGGTGACCTTGCAGGGCGGGGGTGCAGCAAGGTCCTGACAGTCTGCAGGCCTCCCTCAGGCACTGTCCCCACTCCCTGGTGGCTGCATGGCTGCGGCGCACCAGCGGTAGGGTTATTCGTGTTCTTCCCTCACAGCAGTCCTCACAGGGCACCCGATGCACGCCCAGCCGTGGGTCCTCAAAACAGTGCTGGAGGAAATATTGCTGTCCTCATTTTCAGATGAAGAAACAGAGGTGAAGACCAGTTCAGTCACATGCCCAGGGCCACCCCATGTAAGGGGCAAAGGTGGGAATGGGGCCTGGAAGTTTTCCATCCCGGTCCCATCTTCTTTCCATTCCGTTCCTCTGTCCTGTCCCCTCCCTCCACGCCTCAGGCCCTCATGACTGTACCTGGGCTTATCCCAGTGACTCTGGCAGACCAGTTCCTATCTGTAGAGTCAAAAACAGGATAGATGCAGCTTTCTATGAAATATTTAGATACTTTTCTTCTGATGGTAAAAAAGGCATCTATGTTTTGTGGCCAGTTCAGCTTGGTGCCTGGTTGGTATCAGAAGACCCTTGGGAGGGAAATCTGGGTGGTGATGAGGCAGTGGACGAAGAAGCAGAGGCAGGTGAGGGGTCATGCTGTGAAGATGCTCAGAAGGGGTGCCGGGAGCCTGGGGGCGCCATGCCTGGTTTAGAGGGTCAGGAAGGCGACTTCCATCCAGGTGTGTTTCGTCCTCTCCTCACCCAGGGGCTGGAATCTCCTTCAGTCAACAGGTTAAGTGAAGCCTTCTGGTGGGCCCTGGGCCCATGCCAGTTTGGACTTGAAATTGGTCTCTCATGATCACCGGGTCCTGGGTCCTGGCTGTGGGAAATAAGGGTCTGAACACGAGGTGACTTTACCCTCAGACAGCTCCCACTCAGGAGGCAAGATGGCTTAGGGCTTATTGCCCAGGATGGGCACAAGCTGGAGCGAAGTTCTTAACTTGGAGATCTAATGACCCCTTGGGTTGCATGGATGGACTTCGGGAGGGTATCCGAGAGATCTCTGAGTTTGCATGCACAGGGTACAGGGGCAGGGGGTTGGGTAAGAGTGAGAAAGAGAGAGGAGGTGGGTGCACATGGCTTCCTCTGGATTCTCAGCAATCCAGAAAGGCCAAGGGACACTGCATAAGAACCTTTTTGAAGGTGACGTAAATGTCTGGATTCATACGTGTTTGAGCCCAGCACGGAGCACGTGCCTGGGAAGATGGCCACAGCGGTCCATGAACTTGAACTGCACAGGCCAGATTAGCTTCCCACACAGACAACTGCAGGAAGCAGAAACGGACTTTTGAAAACCCAGCCACCCTGTGGCTAGTGATCCATGACCTCTGCCATCGGCGAGGTTCCACCCCTCACCTGCCCTCGGTGGGAGGCCGTGAATGGGGCGGCCCAGGCCCCACACAGCTGCTGTGCTGGTCACAGTGCAAACAGTGACATCTTTCCCAGCATTGCTGCCCTTCCACGGAGAACTGCCTGCTCTCACCTCGGCTGGCTCAGTTCAGGAAACAAAAAGAACTAAGAAGGCAACATATTTTGGGGACAGGAAATGGTTGCTTTTTATGCTTGTCAAGCATCTAGTGAGAGTCCGAAAACCCACCACAGTGAGAGAGAGTATGAAATAGCAGGTGCTTTTATTACCCTTAGTTCTGCCTTGTTTGAGATACTTACCTTTCCATCGTGAAACATAAACCTTCTGTGTGTCTTGGCACCGAGAAGCGCCTGGTGATGAGTTGTTGATTTCTTCTCATAGACCATCTGGGCAGCCAAGCCGGAATCTGTAGGAATGCTTACATGGTGGAAAGGGAACAGAGAAACCCGCTGAAACTTTTTCAGCAGTTGGTTTTATGCATGTGTGGCAATAGCTTCTGCAGGAAGAAGAGAGATTTACTACGTCTAGAAATGCAGAGGCTTGCGAATGTTGTGCCATAAAATGCAGCGTCTGGAACAGAGCCTGGCTTGGGAGTGGGAGGCTTTGCTTGCTGGAGCCTGGGCAGGGTACGGTCTGCTCCCAGATGCAGAAGAGGGCTGTCAGGAGGGACTGGCACCAGCTCCTGGGGACGTCAGCTGGGGTGTGCGGAGGGAGGCAGCTGCAGCTCTAAGGGTGGTGGTCGCAGACACTTTTCACCTGGGTGGGTTAGCGGGGACCCAGGACCTGTGTCAGGTAAGTCCGTGGAGCTCACCTCTTCCCCACCCCATGGCCTGCCAGTCGTGCTGATCAGTGGTACCTCTTTTCTTGGAGAAAAATAGAAGCCCTTGTCAAAGAGGAAGGGCATGGAACTAACAAACATTTATGAAGTCCCCACAATGGGCCAGTCAAGCTTTTAGGCCCTTGACGTCCGTATTTCTCTCTAGAACCGAAGTTCATTCTGGGAGGTAAGACTTCTGTCCTTACTTATAGAGGGAAGATGGAGTCTCAGCAAGACCAAGTGCTGCCCAAGGGCAGTCAGGGAGCCCAAAGGCCGGCGCTCTTGGCCACATGGTGTTGTAGTATTTTAGGAAATTAATTACTCCGCAGCAGCGAGTTTGTGGTATCATGGTGCACTGCGGCTGTCCCTGGGAATCGCTCAGTTCACTGTCCTTCCCGTGGGGGTCCCTGAGAGCCGATGGAGAGTCTCTGCGTGGGTGTCCCAGTTCCCTCACTGGTGGACTCGTCTCGGGGATTCACCTGTAGCTCCCAGTCTGAGGCCTGTACGGCGTCTGTGAGGGACGTGCTGGAACCCGAGGGAACCGACAGTCATGAATGCAAGGTCAGCTTGGTGACTCGGTGGCCTTTGGGGTGGTAGGGTGTCCCATTGGGCAGGGCTGGGCCCAGGTCTTATTCACGGGAAAGACAGAAGCTTTGCTGTGGAGTACAGTTCCTCAGCAAATGCTCGCTGCATAGAGTCACACGAGAAGGTGGAGGGGGCCCAGTGAGTTAGACTGAAGTGAATTCACGCCCCCGACACCAGAAACGATCTTTCCCAGGTGGGGAGCTCCCTGCGGAATGCTGCGATAAGCGCTAGAAGTCACAGCTGAGGAGCAGACCCCCACCCACCAGGTCACTGCAGCCCTAGCGGGGGAGAAAGGGGCGAGCAGCCTTGTCCGGCGGTGGCGGCGTCCCCGCGGAGGCCTGTGCACAGCCCGGTGACCTTGCCTCAGGCCCAGCAGTAGGCTGGGAATAGTGTTAGGAACCTGATTTCCATCTGTCAACTTTTTAATGAGGTGGGGAATTTCACCCATGTCCCTGGACGTCGAGATGACCCAATATATCATTCCTCAAACTTGGAATAAACCAAAATAAAAATATGCCAACGTGCAAGCTGATCCCCGAGCCCGGCCCCGGTGCTTTGAAACGATCATTACGAGCGAATGAGGCGTCTGAGAGATAACCCGTGCACTGCACGCCAGCGCGGGCGTGCTACGCTTCACCGCACTTGACTTGCATCCAGGCTGCAGCGCGCCCGCCTCCAGTCCTGCGATCTGTACGAAATGCTGCAGCCTCAAGAGCCTCTCTTTCCGAGCTCCTGAAATCTTAATGATGGCACACTAGTGCAGCATTTTTAGTTTATAAAATACGTTTATGTTATCTCATTTCATTTATATCTTGCAATTTCCCTGTAACCTATAGTCTGTGAAGAGTGAGTCCCATCTCATCTAGAAGGAAGCCAAGAGTGAGCAGGGGTAAGTGGATTTCCCACATTCAACATGCAGCAATTGTCCAAGTTAGTCCGCGAGTCTTCTCACTCTACTCCCAACACCACGTCCACCTCTAAAGCAATGATGGTAGACACTAATGCAAATGTTAGTTGAATACGTCTAGTGATGGGGAACTCACTAGCAAAGAATCCCGTTGCATTGTTGAACACTTCTGATTGAAAGTTGAGGCAAATCTGGCTCTGTGGGACCTGCAGGAACAACACGAAGTGCATCTGCTGTCCCACAATCAGCCTTCAAAAGGGACAGCTGTGCACTGTGAACAGCCACCTCGCACCACGCTGGGCACATTTCTAATATGAAGTCAGCAACCTCGGCGTCACTGACTAAACTCACACACCATCTGGCTAATTGCCACTGATAGATGTCTGCCAGGAACTGCCCTCGGCTCAGTGGCTGGAGATTCTGAATGTTTGCCTGCCCTCCCTTGGCCCTGCAAACCCTGAGGACTCCCTCCAGCATCTCGGTGTGTAGGGTGTAAACCTGGAAATTCCTTTTTCCCCGCTACGTCTTGTGTTCTCTTTCCATCTCACTGTGGCTCTCAGCCCACCTTCTCTTCTGTCTGCCTTCACTTCTGTGAACCCAGCTCTCGCTGGAGAAGCTGGACGTGAAGGCAGCCGCCGCTCCACTCTCGGCTGACTCAAGTGCCTGCCGAGTGGGCCCCGGCTTGGGGAAGTGCTCTTCTTGCTACACATGTCACTGCCAGGGCCCTAAGTTAGAGTGGGCATAAGGAGCACAGGCACGCTCCAGTGTGCACCAGAAGAGGGCCACCCAACAGGAGCCAGGACGGGTGACCCCAGAGGAGCTGGTGGGCCGGCCTCTGGTCCTTGACTCTGGGAAGTGATCCTTGTGGCCCAGCGACACACTCACTCCCTTTCTGCATCTCTTCACTCAGACTCTCCAAAGGGGACTGTCATCTGCTCTCTGCTCTGAAGCCAGCAGTCTCCCTGAAGCGGTGCGGGCGGCATGGTGCTGGCTCATCTCCAGCGTGGGTGTGTTCTGGCCGAGAGCCTTCTGTTCAGTGAGCCCTGGCTTACCACCGCCTTGCAGCCTGTTTAGTGTCTCCAGTGTGTGCGACTGTAATGTCTTCAGAGGACTCTCCTTGTGCTCTGTAATCCTGGGAACATTCTAGATTTTGAGACTCTTCTTGCTGTAGGACAAAGCTTTACCTTCTGATGAGAGTTTCGATGTTGCCAGAAAGTCGGTACAGAAAGAGACAGAGACCCCAGGAGGTCTGACTTCCTGAGGGATGTAGCTCGTAAACTGAAGGAACCAGACCTTGAACCCAGACCTCTCTGACTCTGGTTCCAGCCTTCTTTCCCTTGAACCTCGCGTGGGCCCTCTGAGCTTTCCCTCCCTGCCCCCCTCAGCTACCTGCCCGTAGGAGAAGGAAGGTACATTCTATCTTCCTCTTAGAGGCAATGGACAGTGAGTTCCACCCCCAACACCTGTGTGCAGTGAACTGGTGGGCTCTGACCTCATGATTAGCCCTGCAGGAATAAGGGGCTCAGTGGTCAGGAAGGCTTCCTGGAGCAGATGAGGTGTGGAGCCAGCTGAGTGTAACTTGCTGGCCAGGATCCACATGGACAGACGACCAGCCGTGCCACAAACCAGAATGCTTGGTGCCAGGCGCATCGTCCGTTCTCAGGGAACTGGATTGATGGGCAGTGAAGATCTGGGTCCAAGACGGTTTCTGTTTCCCGAAATCGAGGATAAGCAGTGGATTCTTCCTTAGTCATTTTAGGTTGCTGTGAAGTTAAGAAATAAATCTCTAAGCTATGAATTTAGATAAAGAAATAAATCTCAAATCCCTAGGCTCTAGGTTTCATTATTTTTACTTTCTTCTTTTCTATGTATTTCTCACCGGTTGTGATAAAGCAGGATTTCAGGCTTCTGTCGATCTGGTGGGGGCTGGAGTCAGGCGTGGGGCCTCAGCCACTGCCCGCCTTGGAGCTGCAGGGCGTGGTTTGGCTTCCAAGTGGGCAGCAGTAGGTGGGTCTCCTCCCTACTGTGTGGCCAGGTTCACTGCCCACATAAGTCAAGTTTCGTCTCCTGGAATTAATCCTGTCCCACAGTTAAGGCTCAGGTGAGTCCCCAGCACTCACTGAAGCCCATTCCTTGAGCACAGCTGCAGCTCTGGGCTCACCGGTGCAGCCAGGCATGGAATACCTTCTCCTCGCCTCTCCGTTTCTCTGTCCTCCAGGCTTCAGGCCGTGCTTCTGCTCCTCCTGGGAGCATGTCCGACCCCCCAGCCTGGGTTCAGGACCTGCCCTTCACCTTCCCCAACCTAAGTTTTTGTTGCAGAGACTCCAGTAATCACTGACAAGTGTCTGTCCCCTACTAGACGGCTTCCTCAGGGTCAGAGCCTGGGTCTGACCCGCTCTGGGCCCAGGCCCGTGGCCCATGTAGGAACAGCAGCCCGTGGTGAGGGTCCGGGCTGCAGTCGTGGCTGGGTGCTCAGTGCCCTCTGACATCTCCTGGGTCAGTCTCTTCTCCCCAGCCTGGCCGCCACCCTTGGCGTGGAGCTGGGCACTGGGAGTCTGCAGGCATGCACTTCCACCCCTGCCTTTTGTTATCCTTTTTCAAAGTGAGTATTTAGCCTGCTTCCGGGCCCCAGGTAAAATGTGCCAGGTTCCTCCTGATCAGAGTCTGCTGTCTTGTGTTTAAACCTGACAGAAGACTCAGGGAGTGAATGGTGAGTGAGTTGCTCCTAATTCACTCATGAAGTGATGCGGTAAATATGTCTCTCGGTGTCCCCAGCAGCCGTCATGTGTTTGCAGGCTGTAGAAACACGCAGCGAGAGTCGCCGGGCCTCAGAGCTGTCTCTGCTGGGCAGACGGGACAGATGCCCCAAACCCGTCTGCCTGAGGACTCTATCAGTCTCAGGCCAGAGCTGGACAGGGCCTTGGTCCAGCCTTCCCTCTCTGCCAGTTTTCTGGAAACCTGTGTGCTCAGCCCCGGGGAACATCTGTGGGCGGGGTGGGCTGCAAAGCTCCATTCAGAGAAATGTCCCCTGTCCTGAGTGGTAACCTGCCACCCAGGGACTTCCCCCAGCCTGTCCACTCTGCCCTCCAGGTGACACAGGACAGTTGGTTTCCTTTTGCCTGGAGTACTGGTCTTTAGATGCAATAGGAAGCTTCTCTGGGTGCGTTCCCCGTTCCTGAATGTGTACAGTGACAGGATGACCCGTGAGCCTCAGCAGGCCAGGCACTGAGGGACAGGCAGACCCTCCCTGGCCTAGAGGAGCCTCATAGGCTGGCAGCCAGCTGTCCACATGTCAGGAGGAAGTAGGCTCCTCAAAAGAGGTGACGCTGACACTTGTCCCCTCCATTGTGGCCCCACCCTTGGCACCAAACCCTGCTGTCCCTCTGAACATGTGTGTGGGTCACCCCTACATCTCATGGGGCTCGGGCACCACGTGGGTGTGCCTGCTGGGACTGGCCCACGGGGGAAAGCCAGCCCTGTCCATCTGGTCTGCCACATGGGTCTCTGCTCCGTGGAGGCCCCATTAGTCCATGTCCCAGGCTCTCGCTGCATCGTGGGCTCTGGTTTGCTTGGTGGGTGCCTGGGGTGCTATTGCAGTGAGGACAGGTCCTCGCTCGCCTGTCCACACCTTAAGCCCCACGGCCAGTTCTCAGGCTGCCCTAGGGAGCATCTCTGCTGCTGACTGGGAATGGTGGGGTTGTGTCTAGTTCTACTTTTAGATTTCCTGTGTCAGGGCCCTGCCTTCCACTGTGTATCATCACAAAGGTCTCCCTGGTCTAAAATGCGCATCACATTTTATTCTGAAATCACGTTCACTCACCATGACCTCTGAGCCTGTCCTTGAATGTGCATCACCTTTAACATCCTAAGTGCTTACCATGCACGTTCTAGGCTGGGCTTTAAATCACATCCACATTGAATCCTCGTCACAGCTCCGTGAGACTGGAGCCATGGTTGCCCCAGCACAGTGCGGTTGAGAAACTTGCCTCGGGCCACACAGCTGGTGGGCCAGCTGCCGAGACTCGACCAGGCAGTCTGGTTCCCGAGTGTGTGGTCTCTGCCATTGCTTTCTACCAGTCCAAGGCAGCGGGGGGGGCCAGGGGGAGGGTCTTCACTCCCAGGACCTGGCACAGGATCTAAATTCTTGATAAAAGTGTTCAATCCTTGTCAAACAATTGATTAGAGGACTGAATGAATTAGGACTGAGTGATGTCCCCAACTTTCGGCAGGTCCTCAGAAATCTTTATTCACTGTGTTTGGGTCGGTGGTTCTCATACTTCAGTGTGCGTCAGAACACTGCCCCCCCACCCCCAGTGAGGTCTTGTGAAAAGTCAGACGACGGGACGCCACTCCTGGGATTTCTGATCCAGCAGCTTGGCCCCAAGAATGTGCACCTGCAGGAGTGGCCAGGTGCCGTGGGACACCCGTTTTGAGAAGCACTGGTTGAAGTGAAACCTCATTGTGCTTTCACAGCAGGAGTGGTGGCTGACGGGCTGGGGGCGGCAGCAGCACCCCAGAGGCAGGAGCTGGCCACCCAGTGCTCCCTGGTCTGCCACAGCACAGACAGAGGCCGTCCCGCACTCCGACACCCGTTTGTGTGGCGCGTGACAGCAGCCTCAGCTGATCCAAGCCCTTCCAGCACCGGGTCCCAACTGCAGCGCCAGATGCCGAGAGATGATGACTCCCGACAAAAGCTCCCACTTACAATAAAGCACCTGTTCCACGCCCGGCACAGGCGCACGCAGAGACACATGCACCTATGCATTTGTGCTTTGACAGCGTCTATGTGGCCCTGAAGTCCTTGGGTGCTTCCGAATGGCCTAATAAAAACCACCAGGCTTAGAGGAAAATTGGGTTAAATGTGGACCTCTCAAATCCACGGTGACCAGAAAGCTGCCAAAACCATAAAAATTAGTATAAACATAGCAGCTGAGTGTTTAGCTGTAATCTCGCTGGTCTTTTCACCCAGCTACATACGCAGGCTATTCTTTGCCTCCTTGAACTTGTGGTGTGTACACAGCCCTCATTGAGGTTAGGTTCTGGGGACCATTTTTTATCCAAATTAAAAACCTGCTCGAGGCATAGCCTTCTCCATTAATCCACTCTCAGCTTTGCCAGACAGCTCAGCCTCCTGGGAAGCGCAGCAGGTGTAGGAGCCGCTAAGCCTGGCCCTTGGCAGGAAGGAAGGCACTTCTCGCCGTTGTCAGCCTTTATCTGAGGGCCTACTGCTCTGGCCTTCTCCTTAGTTGTGAGAAAGTTCACCCCATAGCTTTGAAGCTCTGAAGTGCCAAAAGCGAGTCTCCTGAACCCATGTGACCTGTGTTGGAACAGGAGACTGGCTCTGCCTTGGCAAACTCGGATTAGAACCCAGGGCTGGCTGGCTGCAAAGTCCTGCACGTTCTCCCACTCTGCCGCCTTTCTTAGACAAGGAATATGCAAACGCCAAGCTGGCAGCTCTGTACAAAGTAGCCAGAGTGTGGCCGTGTGGGTGTGCCTCTGCCTTGGATGGGCTCCTGAGGGCCAGGCTTGTGCCCACCGCCCACTGCCCACAGCACGTGCACAGGGGCTCACCCAGGGAGGTTGCTCCTGCTGGTTTTGTCAGCGGACTGGTGTTTGCGTCAGTAGCGGCAGGAGCAGGTCAAACGTACAAGTTCTCTGTTAGTAGGCAAATGCTAGATGTCGTTTACGAGGCTGGAGGTTGGCTCTGTGACAGACTGTCTTTCCTGAGATGAGTTCTGGAAGTCACCTCGGGGTTTATGGCTCAGAAAGGTTTGTCAGCTGATGCACGGGGCACTCCTGGGACACAGCCACACCACTCAACTCTTGGTTTGGGTGCCGCCTGGTGACGTTGCGCGCGCGCGCACGCGTGTGTGTGTGTGTGTGTGTGTGTGTGTGTGTGTGTGTAGGAGAGTGGCCAAGGGACGGCCCTGGAGCCAGGCCACTGAAGAGACCACAGTCCGACCAAGGGTGCCTGGGGGGGCTAGACCCATCTCTGGCAAACTCCGGAGGGGGTGGGGTGCTCTGTGTGCCCCGAGGGCAGGACGGGGCCCTGCCTGGGGGTTGTTGTCCCAGTGACCTTAGCCCCCAGTCTTACCCTTTCTTGTAAGTTGTTTGGGCTGGTCCTGACGTTCCCCCTTCTCCGGAAGTTCACTGGCTCTCCCATGAAACCCAGTGGGCCTCAGGAGCAAGACTTCACCCTGGTGGTCGGTGGTCGGTGTCATAACCCTCAGGGATATGAAGGCCGTGAATAGTATGGGCTCAGATTCAAAGTCTATCCCCCTGCCCCCACCCCCCCAAATCCAGACATTCATTCGCCCTGTGACCATGGGCTCCTAGGCCTTAGACTTCCTGTTTGTAAAAGGAGGCTGATAATCAGCTTCATAGGGCTGTTCTAGCCATACGTGAGATGAGGCATTCTAGAAAGGTGCTGGGCACTGGGCAAACACTGTGGGAGTCACAAAAGGGCCGGCAACAACAGCAGGCTTCCAGAAGCTTCCAACCTACTTGGGGTGACAAGTCACTCTCAGAAGGCAGAAAGCCACCGTCTGCATATTCCTACTCGCGGGTGAAGCAGTGTAGAGCGGAATCCAGACTGGTGTTTCCTTCCAGAACCGGGGAGGGCAGGATACATGTTTGCATATTCTTTTCTCAATGTCTTATAATAAAGGTGGTTAGAATAGCAGAGAAATGGTTCTCCTAAAGTTCCTGCATTTTCTTTGTTCTCATCTGTGTGCCAGATTTAGGCTCAGAAAGTAAAACAAAGATGCTCTTCAGATATCTGGAGAGTGAGTGTTTATTTCAATCCACGGAGCCCTCCTCACGCTCCCCTCCCGCCTCCCCTTCAGACATAGATGGATGGTGTTTGAAAGGCAAAGACAGGAGGCTCTTAACAGCCAGCAGCCTGGGACTGGCCCCAGGGAGTGGAATGCAGCAGCAAAAATAAACCTATGTTTAGAGTTTTCAGGAGGCCCGGATGACTAACAGCAGCGGTGCCAATCAGCAGAGCCATAAGTGGCCAGTGAGGCATCCTCCAGACTTTAGCCTGTCAGCCCGCAGAGGCAAGCATTTCTAGCTCTTCAACAGCTTGTCCCTCTGTGGCAGGAGCCCCAAAGCACTCCCGACGTCCTCTGCGGGGCCTTATTTGGTTTTAATGGGGATGCATTTCTGGCTGAACAATGCCCGTGCCTACCCCCAGATGTGACCTCTGTTTTGCTGTGTTCAGCCCACACACCTGTGCCTCTAGGTCAAGACCAGTGTGCCTGACTGGCCAGGATAGGTTGACAAGCAGCAGGCTGCGTGGCCCTGGTTGGTTCTGTTCTGTCCTTCCCGATTTGGGTGCCTTCCTGAGTGTGTGCAGGTGGGCTGCCGTGGGTAGTCACCTCCAGCACGCATCTCCCAGCACTCTGAGTGATGTCACTGCAGAAGTGTCTGTGTCCCGACACATGGTCAGGGACGAATGGGTGTTCCATATTCAGTGATTACAGGTGACACTGGGTTTATTCTCTGACACGGATTTAGTGATTGTAAATGTCACAGCCTCGCACTGTTGTTAAATACGTTCATGCCTTCAGAGTCTGCAGGACTTTGAATTTCGAGAGCTCATTATTTCTCTTGCGAGGAAGAGAAAAAAAACCATACAGATATAATAACATCTCGGTTTCAGCGATGCCCAGCTCACTCGTGGACTCTTCTCTGGCACCCGTTGCCCCTCTCTCGCGGTGGGGGGGGGGGGGGGTCTGGTAAAGGCCACGCTAGTTTTAAGTTCTTACTTCTCCACTTGGCCTGAACGTATATGGTCCCTATTATTAAAAACAAAAACAAAAAACAGGTTTTGCTGATAATCGACAATCTGTTAACATTGTACAGAAAATATCTTTGTTCTGCATCAAAAGGATTCTAGCCTTCAGAAAACCGACTCGCACACACTTTCCCCCACACTTGTTTGAGGGGCCAATTGAATAACATCTCAAAACTCTGCAATATGGAATTAGGAACAGATTGAGGGAAAAGGACCCCCCACCCAGCTGGAATGAGTGGAGAGAGCAGGGGCTCAGGAGGCCTGGCTCTCGTCCCAGCTGGGCTGCTCTGGAGCGGGAGCCTGGACGAGACCATGCATCTCTCTGAGCTTCACTCTTCTCATCTGTAAAATGGGAGCAATCGTTGCTGCCTCATGAGCCACCAGGATTAAATGAGCCCGTGTGTGTGAGAGTCTGGGCCCATAGGGGACAGTCCATGAACACATGCTGGCTTTGAAGAGAGAAAAGCTCAAGATATAGGTTGGACCAACTTAAAACTCAAAATTGTAGAGGTATACAGAGGGAGAGAGAGAGGGGAAGAAGAGAAACGGGGTGAAGGGAGGGAGGGCGAAGGACAGGGAAGTGAGGGGTGGAGAGCTGATTCAGCCACAGAAACCCCAAGAGAGGTGTTTCCTCCAAGGGCAATATTTTACAAATTGCACTTCTGGTCAAGATGGTGTCATAGATAAACACGGCTCGCCCCCTCGCACAACCACATCAAAATTACAACTAACTTATAGGACAACCATTGTTCAGAACCAGCAGAAATGGAGCTGAATGGAAGTCTGACAACTAGGGAATTAAAGAAACCACATCCATCCAGTCTGGTAGGAGGGGTGGCGATGCAGAATGGGCTGGCCCCATATCCATGTGTGGTGGATAAAAATGTGGGAGGGGTGTCTTGGTGGGAGGAGTCCCAGCCCCACACTCGGCCCCTCAGCCCAGGATACCAGGGCCAGAAAGATAAGTCCCCACAACTCCTGGCTGCAAAGACCAGCAGGGATTGAGTTGGTGGAAGAAATTTATGGAGTCCCAAGCAGTTCCTCTTAAAGAGCCCACACACGAACTTATTCAGACTCCCTCCCTCTCAGCTCCTGCATGGGGTAGCAGCTTGAAAGGGACCAGTGGCGTACAGGGAGAAAGTGAAGTGTCCTGGCATCAAGGTGAGAGCTGGGGGATAGCTTTCTTCCAGACAGAAAAGCAGGCAGAGCCACAGAGCCGGCAGGTGGCTGCCATTTCTGAGACTCTATCAACCTGACTAACACTGCTTGCCCTACCCTGGAGATCCCCTGAGGCTCTGTCCCACTCAACTTACAGCTGTCAACAGTGGCTTTACCATATGAATGGCTGGTCTGGGCTCAGGCTTCACAACTTCCTAAATCCTTTCAACTAAGCAACAGCCAGCCTCAGCGAGTCCCCAGCTCCCATACTTCTTGCTACGTGGCCCCAGGCATGGCACTTGCAGCAAACAGTCTAGTTTCACAGCTTGGCTTTGCCTGGGAATCTCCAAGCCAAGCACAAGTAGCAGCCATCTCAGATTGCTCTATAGCTCAGGGAGGGTGGTCTCAAGCAAAAACAGGTGGGGGCTGACCTTGGCCTGCACCACCCGGGGAAACCCCAGGGGCTACACAGCCACTTGACAGCTGCAGACCATATTGAAATACCACTGCCCTGGCACTACACAGCTGGTCCTCCACAGAGGGTGGAGGTTGGTGGTCAGTGGTCACAGCCAGTCCTTGCAGCTGATTGACCTAGGTAAATCCCTCTTATTTACCTGTCAACAGCAACCAAGTCTCAACTACAAGAGGAGGGTGTACTCAGCCCACATGAAGGGCACACCTTGAGTACCCAGCTCAGGTGATGGGGAGGCAGTGCCACTGGAGCCTACAGGACACCTTCTACTTTAGGCCACACTATCAAGACAGGCAATCATAGCTGCTCTACCTAATGCATAGAAACAAACATAGGGAGGCTGCCAAAATGAAGAGACAAAGAAACATGGCGCAAATGAAAACACATCAAAATTCCAGGAAAAGAATTAAACAAAATAGAGATAAGCAATTTATCAGATGCAGAGTTCAAAACACTGGTTATAAGGATGCTCAAGGAAATTAGAGAGGACCTCAACAGCATAAAAAAGACTGAGTCAAAAATGAAGGATCCACTAATTGAAACAAAGAACAATTTATAGAGAAACAACAGTAGAGTGAATAAAGCCAAGAATTAAGGCAATGATTTGGAACATAAGGAAGCAAAAACAACCAATCAGAGCAACAGGAAGAAAAAAAAATTCAGAAATTCAGGATAGTATAAGCAGTCTCTGGGACAACTTCAAGAGGTCCAATATTCACACCCTAGGGGTACCAGAAAGAGAAGAGCAAAAGCAAGAGCAAGAAGTTGGAAATCTATTCAAAAAAATAATGTAGGAAAACTTCCCAATTCTGGTGAGGGAAATAGACACACAGAAGCACAGAAAGTCCCAAACAAGAGGGACTCAAGCAGACCCACACCAAGACACAGCATAATTAAAGTGCAAAAGGTTAAAGATAAAAAGAGAATTTAAAAGCAGCAAGAGAAAAGTAGTGACCTTCAGGGGAGTCCTCATAAGACTGTCAGCTGATTTCTTAAACTTCGTAGGCAAGAAGGGACTGGCAAGAAATATTCAAAGTCATGAAAAGCAGGGACCTACAGCCAAGATGGCTCTACCCAGGAACATTATCATTTAGAATCGAAGGGCAGATGGAGTGCTTCCCAGACAAGGTAAAGCTAAAGTTCACCATCACCAAGCCCTTATTATATGAAATGCTGTGGGGACTTATTTAAGAAAAAAAGATAAAAACTACGAACAAGAAAATGGCAATGAATACATACCTGTCAACAATTGAATCAAAAAACAAAGGAAACAAGAACAGAGACAGGATCATGGATACGGAGAGCATTTTGATGGTTGCCAGAAGGGAGGGGTGTGTGGGAAACGGGTTAAGAGGGAAGGAATTAAGAAGCACAAACAGGTAGTTACAGAATAGTCATATGGATGTAAAATACAACAAAGGAAATGGAGTAGCCAAAGAACATACATGCATGACCCATGGACATGAATAATGGTGTGGGGATTGCCTGAGGGAGTGGGGGTGGTGTGTGGAGGGGGGCATAGGGGGAAAACTGGGACAACTGTAATAGCATAATCAATAAAATATTTTTAAAAACAAATTGCACCAGAAATAATAGTTCACACTTACTGAATGCTCACTAAATGCTCACAACGTGGTGGCTGGGTTGCAAGAGTGAGTATCCTAAAAGGAGCTGGGTGGAATAGCATCATCGTTTGACCTGGCCTTGAGAGTCATGTGACCTCACTCCCACCAGAGCTGCAAACCTGCCCTGGTTCTTGGGGGGCGGAGGACAGAGCTTCCCTGTCTAGGAATGTCGAAGTTGCTCTGTAGGAAGAGCAGTGGCGGGAGATGCTGCTGTGGTGTTGGGAAAACACGCTGCCACGTGCTGCCACAGCCCCTGTCAAAGGAGGCGGCTTCTTGGTGTCGGGTGCTGCTTTGGGAACGATTTTCTGGGAGAAAAACTGCAGCCACTGTCCTGGGTTCCTCCGTCATGCCTTCTACTCTCAGAGGAAGGGCTGTTGGGAGAGGCGGGGGACCCCTGCTCCGTGTGGCAGCCAAGGTTTCTCTTCTGTTTCTGTTTTTGTGAGCAGGGCTGACACGTGGCCGCTGCGGCAGGCGGGCTTTCTGGTTTCTGCAGTAGCTTATTCTTGCCTAATTCCACAGAAGGTTTGAGGTGGGTTTCTATACAGCACACACACACCAACATATACACACACGCACAACAAGAACACACAAACATGTGCACGGAGAGCACACATACACCCACACAGATAACGTGCACACAGGTACACACAAACACATATACACATACATGCACATGGACAACTCATGTACATATGCACGCAGACATAAAGTGTATACACACACATGTACGCACGTGCACATGGAATGCACACATCATAGGGGATCAGACACCAAATATAGAGGCAAAAAGTAAACAGCAACTCACATGCAAATCACGTTGTCCATCTTCCGATTCCACTCCCGTGACTGGATCCCAGGCGAGGCCCTGAGCTTCCTGGACGTGGGGTGGAGGGGCCCAGGCATTTCTGAGATCAGAGGGTCTTAAGCGCTCATTCCCCATTGTCTTTGCAAGTGTTGCAGCCTGCCCCGCGCCCCCTGGCAGCTCCAAAAGCGCCTTGCTTCTTAGAGAGATGATAAGGGCCTGCGTTAGTGGTATTTCAGAGGAAGAAAGCAAAGAGCAGAGACACAGCTAGGGGTGCTGTCAGGCTGAGGCGGAACCCCTGGGGGGCCGAGTGCCCTCGGTGCTTCATGGCCCACGCTGGCCGCCTTCCCGACGTCCCTCAGTGCCCCGCACTTGAGCGGGGACCTCACCCACCGCCTCCGCTCCAAGAACAAACAAAAAGCCAGCAGAGAAAAGTTAAGATGTGAACAATAAGTCTGACATCTCAAAGGCAGAAGGGAGAAAACAAAAGACTACCTTCTCTTTCTCTTTTTTTTTTCAGGAAGAGATGGAATCTTTGAGTGACTTCTCTGTCTCACTGAGCTAACTAATGCCGCTTAATTATCCTGCCTTTCCTTCTTCGATGCTCTTTATCATCCAATGGACCCCCCTTGCAGCCACCACCCAGCAGTGATACAGTCTGAGGAACTAGCCAGGGAACAAGCATTCCCTGGATGTTAGTTATTGTCTTTCTTGGGTTTTGTTCTCTTTATTGTTGTTTTGGGGACACAGAGGTCTGGGGGCTCAGCTCTGAGGTCTGAATGCAGAGGAGCCTGGGAGTTGGTCTCCAGACCCTGTGCTCTTGTCATTTTTCCAGGACAAACGTGATGGTATGCAGGAAGCACAGAGCTCAGGCCCTGGTGCAGCGTGGAACGCTCCATGCATGCTAATCACTAGTCCTTCCCCAGGCAACTCTGATTGTGTTTTCCTCTGCTCACAGCGCTTCACGGGCCTTGTGTCCTTCAGCATCTTGCATCACCTTGACCCTACTCACCTCTCCACAACCATCCTTGTGCACCTCCCTGAACCTCTTTCAGGTTCTAGAAGGTTCTGGGCTCTTTTTGTCTTCAAGGAGAGAAACAGCACCCGCTCTCTCCTCTGTGGGAATTGTCTTCCTGTCTCTCTCCATCTGCCTGACCAGTGCTCCCCAGTATCGGCTCTGCTGTGACCCCTCCAGTCCTGAGTTCGGGTTAGATGTCCAGCCTGTCCGTCCCTGGTGGTCGCACTTGGCAGATGGTCCTGTGATTCCCTTTAGTGTGAGTTGGGGGCAGTGCTGCTGGTGGCGGCGGCAGACACTGCGTCCCCTTATTCTGGGGTCTCCACGAAAGCTGTGACCATGTTTCTGTCTCGGGTAGGTGAGTGGATTTTCTGTGCAAAGGTGACACCTTTGTTGGGTAGAGAAATCTCTTGAGGCTCTTTAGTTACATAAATATAATGTTCAGATCCTCCTATTATTCTTAGAGAAAGCTGAACAGCCGTTATTAACCTGAATTCAGATGTTTTATTCAGAAAAGTTTTTCTGCTTGAAATGACCCATTGCAGTGTATTGTTGAGCCAGAGCTATTCTAAGACTGTAGCGTTTTTCGCACACCTCTCGATGTTTCCTGGCTCTGCGGGAGTGCAGGACAGGCTTTGGTGTGAGAGTGTCTGACCGGAGGGACCTGAAGGTTCCGTTCATTGCAGTTGTTAGCAGACAATCAAGACTAAGAGGCCAGGTTTCGCACTAGACAGGCCGGGACGCTCTCCACTTGCCGCTAGAGCAGAGGCTGCCCATGTGAACCCACATCCACGTAGTAAAGATGATGCGACCGAATGTCTAGACAAGCAGGACGTCGAGACTGGGGGTGTCCGGGCCAATAGCTCGTAGGGCAAATCCGGCCCACCACGTGTTTTGTAAATAAAGTTTTACTGGAGCACAGCCACACTGATTCATCCACATATTGTCTGTGGCTGCTTTTCTGCTTCTGTGGGACA
Source organism: Macrotus californicus (assembly GCA_007922815.1). NCBI lineage: Eukaryota > Metazoa > Chordata > Mammalia > Chiroptera > Phyllostomidae > Macrotus > Macrotus californicus. Next base: position 49,374 of record VMDR010001233.1, read on the forward strand.
CTTGAGTGGTTGCAGCTGAGACTGTAGGGCCCACAGACCAAAAATATTGACTCTGTGGCCCTTTGCAAAGGCTGGTTGCCGCCGTCTGCCTCTGGCTCCTGGTTCTGGTTGCAGACCCCAGAGAGGACAGAGCGGCTGCTCTTTCACCCCAAGAATGGCTGGTCAGCGCCGGTGCGTTCTCTCCAGGCCCCACCCAGCCTGTGTGCGGTCTCTCTGCAGGGTCAGTGCACTTCTCTGTCCTTAGTGATGGACGGCAAGAGCAGCAGGAGGGTGGGGGCCGGGGAGGGCTTAAAGTCTCTTTGAAAGAATTGTTCCTTCCCACTTGGAGTGAGAGCAGAAAACAGTGACTCCGCCCTGCACCCCAGGGTGACGATGCTTCCACAATTTTCTGGGTAATCACAGGCTTCCCTCCACCCCGCCACTCACGGCTCTTCACACCCCCACCCTAACCTCACCCTGCCCCTCGCCATCTGTGTTTCTGGGAAGTGGGGTAGGAAAGGCCACCGCATTGCTCCACTGCCCAGGACCCGAGCATTCTATTGCCAAGTGACCATGAGGCTGCGTCCCCAGAGCAGCTAGCGTGTCCGCCCTGCCTGCTGGCAGGGGCCCTACGGGGCAGCAATTGTTCACTGCAAGCTCAATCTGCTTCTCCAGGAAGAGATCAGTGAAGCGTCAGCCAACGTTCAAGCATCCTCAGTGAAATCTGAGTCTCCTCTCCGACTCTCTGAGGCCACCTGAAGGTGCAGAGTGCCCTGTCTCCTCCGGAACTGGAAAATGCCACCTTAAGATCTCAATTGTGAAAGAGCCCCCGACGGAGACACCTTTTATGGTTATACTTTGTGCTGGCAGCCACTCTAAATTAGAGGGTGCAGCTGACTGAAATGAGCTTAATTTTCCATACAAATGTGGGCCCTTGGAAGGAAATCACTTTTCTTTTGGTCTAAAATCTATTTTATCTCCCCTAATTAGGAGAATATGTAAAGCAAGAGGAGGGAAGAGCGTTCAATTTGCCATTACCGCCAGCCCGCTGGTTTGTGAGGTCACACTTCCCAAACAGGCTCCGGCCTATTAGAGGAGGTCATACATAATTCAGGACCCACTTGTTACCGTGCGGATCATGCACGTTCTCTCAAATTACATTCAGGAAAAATGAGGTTCATCTTCCAGCTTTAAATAGACTGTGAGGAAAAGGGGTAGATACAAAAGCCAGAAAGAAGCAAATGGTCTCGGGAGCATCAGGGAATGTGGGACTGGGAGACAGGAGTGATGACGGGAAAAGCCCCCAGCTGGGAGCCCCACGCTGACGTCACGTCCAACAGGCAACAAATTGTTGGCATTTCCACCTGTCTGCTCTTCAGAGATGCCTGCTCCCATCAGAAGTGAGGATCCCTCCATTCTGGGTGCTTCTTGTTTCTGAGATTGTCTGTGTATTCACCTTCAGGAGGTTCTCTTCTTGGACCTTAGTGGTTTGTGTGTGTGTGTATGGCAGAGAGAGAGAGAGACAGAGACAGACGTAGCCAGTTGGAGCTGCTATGACAAAGTACCAGACTGGGTGGCTGGCACACCCCAGAAATGTATTTCTCACAGTCCTGGAGGCTGGATGTCCGTGATCAGGGACCAGCACGCATGGCTGGGCCCAGGGAGGGCGGCTCTCTTCCAGCTTGCAGACTGCCGATATCAATACTGCTTATCTTCACGTGGCAGGAGGAGGAATCCAAAGCTCTCTGAGGCCTCATTTATAAGGACATGGATGCCATTCGTGAGAGTGCTGCCCTCATGACCTAATTACCTCCCAGAGCCCCCAATTCCAGATATCATCAGGTGGACCATGTGTTTAAACACGTGAATTCTAGGGGTGCGCAGTCATTCAGCCCACAGTGAGAGCTGTGCGCAGGTGGGGCTCCGTTTGGCCTGGCAAAATTTGCCCCACCAGCTGTAGGGGCACCGAGCAGGGCGCTGGGAAAGCCGAGGAGATGGGAAGGAGTCCAGGCAGGACAGGAGCTTTAGAGATGGGAGGGCTGAAACGAGGTCCGGGAGAGGGGAGGGGTTTGAACGGGCGCAGGCAGGCAGCACGCTGAGGGGTGGGAGTGGGACTCAAGCACAGGCCTGGGGAGAACGTTGTGTCCGGCCCGCACGAGAGGGTGGGGAATGCCCCGCCCAGATGTTGGCTGTGGATGTCACGGAGAGGGGAGACCCTGAGCCTCCTTTCCCAGCAGAGGACCGTCCCGAGCCCCTTTCTGCACCGTGAAGTCACACAGCAGTGGAAGGAAGGCACTGTGGCCACGGAGCCGGCTCCTGAAGGATGTCTTTGAGCTCCAGCTCTCCGCTCTGAGGGAAGCTGGTGGTTGAACGATCAATAAGCCAAACAGGGCCATGTGCCACCAGGGAGCTGAAAGGAGGTAATTAAACAAACTTCTCATGCACGGGCCCTTCCAGGGATGAGCTGAGATTTGAATAATGAAGCCTCACTGGGGAAGCTGGAAGAGAAATACCAGTGAAGAAGCTCTTCGCTGCTGACACTGACCTGTGCAGCCCAGAGGGACATGGTGTGCACACCCCGTGAAGCCAGGAGGAGGCGAGGGCCATCCTCGGGCACCGCGGGCCCACCCAGCTCCTGCTCAAATGCCCAGCTCCTGTGTCCTGAGAACTGGGTTCCTCGCATTTCCCTGGACCCCTTCCTTCTGTCTCCACGGTCTCTTTTCCGTCCTCGCTGCTCCTGACTCCAACAGCCATGCCCTGGTCTACGACCTTGTCACCTTTCCTCCAGGCTTCTGTAGTTGTACCCTGGCCAGAATTTAACTTCTAGAAAGCCACCCGTGGCACCAGCAAGCTTTTGCCTCAGGGTGGCACCCAGGTCCTCTCTGGTGTGATGTTTCAACCCAATTTCCTATTCTGCCGCGGCTTCTGTGGCAGTGAGCTCCCTGCTGCTTCCCGCGTTGGGACCTTTGCACACCCAGGACCGGCGTTCCCTTTCCAGGATGCCTTCTAGCTCAGTTGTGTCTCCTCCATGATGCACCCCTGCTGTCTCCAACCAGAAACAATCATGTCACACTTTGGATAAAGGTCACCTGTGTGCATGTGTTGGAGGAGGTTGTGGAGAGGACAAAATTGCTGGTTGTCCCTGAGCTGGACCTGGACAGTCAGAGGCTCCTCCCTGCTGTCCCCATCCCTGGGATGTGTGCTCTGCCCTCCATTCCCACAGTGGGGGCCGTTCCACAGATACAACCCCGAGAGAGCAAGGTGTTGTTGAGACCACCTGGATGGGGTACGTGACTGGACCCCATGGAGGCCCCTCCATAAACTTTTGAGATTCTGGCAGGCGGTGCAGAGATCTATGCATTTTGCCCAAGGCAAGCCTGACTTGTAAGTTCCCTTGCTTATTAAGCCTGCTGCCTACCAGCCTGGAGGGGCCTGCCTCTTCCTCCCATCTCGCCTTGCCCTGCGTGTATGGGGACCAGTCATGGATTTCACCCGGGAAGCTCCCATGCATAGCTCATCTCTTCTCAGACTCCAGCCTCTCAGACTGGACACGGCCTGACTCAGTGTCCTGAGCTGTGTGTGTCCCGTGATGGCTGTGTCATGGGGAGGGAAGGGGCACCATCCCTTCGCCAGAACCCAGGGATCAGATGTGCTGTGGAATTGCAGGTGTTTCCTGCTGTGGAGAGAAGTATTATGGTGCGTCTGTCCTACGGCACAGAACAGCCCCGCTAGGTCTGGGTGGTCCCCTGTAGTCAGACACGGTGCCGTTTCTGCACAAAAGGGAAACACTCATAGCGGAAGGGTTAATTAAAGACAGTATTTAGCTTTGGTGAAGTTCAGGCCAATTTTTGTCCAGGTAAGTGGAGAAAACTTCAGTTTTCTGAACTGAAGTGATTTTGGACCTGAAGGGAGGGACTGGGGACCAGCCTTCCCTCTGAATGCGCCCCCTGTGCTCCCCCAGCACAAAGGCGAGCTGGTTGTCCGCTTTCCCAGGCAACCTGGAGATGAACTCAGGCTTAGTCATGTCACATAGGTCTGTCCGGAAGCAGAAAGGATTTAACTGAATGGGAAACTGCACTGTTAAAGGCATGTGAAAAGCCTTCGTGGCCTCAGGAGATCCTTCTGGAATCACTGAACCTGGCTTGTGAGCACATGTGTGAGGGGGAGGGGGGCTCTAGGCACCAAAGGCAATGCTGCCATCCAGCTTTTGGCTGGAGCACTTGAACACGGTCTTAGGGATACTTCATTGCCAGGCTTTGGGGCGGTCCCCTTGCCCCCCACGTTCCATCACCTTAGACTGATGACGCGGCCATTGCCCGTTCAAGAACAAGCCGTCTGGAAAGGTTTCAGTGAAAAAGTCTGTGCCAGCGATTAAAAGGGGAAATACAGGTCCCTGCAGGAGGCAGTGGAGATGTCGATGTGGGTCTTAAAAGAAGAACAGCCTTAATATCGAGGAATCCTTGCTGGGCCCAGGTAACCTAGATACCACCTCTCGAAGAAAATATAGATCTGTTTTCTAGCTGGACCTCAGCGGCTTTCAAGTCACAGCTTCCCGGATTTATTGCAGGTCATTAGCTGCGGGGCTGCGGCACTGGGAAGAAGTGAGAAGATTAAAGTAACAGCCAGGGCCATTGAGAAATAATTTGGCCAGTCTTGGATGCTGGGAGTGTGCTGTTAAACCGTTATTGTCTGTTAATTCTTAGTGTAACTTTGGGGAGGAAAACTATTATGCAAATGGCAGGGATTTTTCAATTAATTCCATAGACTCCATCAGATTTTAAGTGGCCAAGTTGGAGATACATTTCTTAGGGAAATTAGAACTTGGGTGGGCAAGGCCCCGAGTCAGGACCTGCTGTATCATTTGGAAGCCAATGCAAAGGGAAAACGCAGGGCCTATGGTTCAAAAATGAGTAAGTTTCGAGATGCTGATGTTGCAGAGCCTTAAAGCAAGTGTGGGCCCTTCTGAGCCCGGTCCTGTGCGAGTGCCCGGCCTTCTGACACTTAGGGGGGGGACTGCAGTGCTGTGGAAAGCCCTCAGAGCTGGGTCCCAGCTGGACAGGCCTGGGATCGGTCCTCAGTTTTGCCTCTTATTGGCTGTTCGACTGCAGGCAGAGAGGAGGGAGCCGGAGCAAAGATGCGGAGAAGCGAGGCTGGGCAAGCGCTCAGCAGAGCGTGTCATCTCTAGCAGGATCCCAGCAAGTCTCCGTCCCCTAGTGTCGCTGGTGTCCTACTGTGTCCCCTCGCCCAGCCCTCCTCAGCACCTACCCGCTGACTTCCAAAGGCCAGCGGCTGCCTTCCAGGGCTGGCTTATTGTCTGTGGCAGCCGACAGAGAAACGCTAAATTTCAGTTAGAGAGGAGCGGGAACAAAGATGTAATTTTTCCCCATTCCCATTCTTGGAACTCCTGAATTCTAGCCTCTGACCTTTGCATGCCCCGAACATCACCCCGCTTTTCCCACCTTTGCATCTTGAGTGAGAGGGATCGCCTCTGTTTTCTCCTCTTCACTGGAGGACACATCAATACCATTCCTGGTGGGGGTCTCAAACTCTAGTTCAAGCAGGGGTTTAAGCATTTTGGCTAAAATTTTTACTGCAGGTAAAAGATGTGTTGAGCAGGCCACTGCTGCAGAATGTGACTCCCCTGGAAACAGGTTGCCCGGGAGGCTGTCCCAGCTCTCACACTGGGACACAGAGAGATGGGTCAGCTGGGAGCCCACAAATAATTGCACCTCGTCCCCTCTGGGCTCTCCTTTGAGATGGAAGATGAATTAGATATGGAGCAAAATTATTGGCCGAGTGAAACCTTGATGTTCCAGAAGCCACAAGAGATGAGTGTGTTTGAGAAGTCTGTGAATAGGCCATTGGAAAGTGACAAAAGGTGTCCTACTGGGGAAAAGGTCATGTGCAGAAAGAACCCTCAGTCCCAGAGATACTGTGTCTGGTGACAAAGCAACCCTGTGGGGGTACCTTTGGTACCCCACGGAGCTGTTGGGCTGCCTACACAGCTCCCCCATGTATTGTTTACTTTGTCACACATTCCTGCCCAAGTCTCCCATTTTCTCTCTTCTTTCCCGAGTTTCTTTTTTTTTCCCTACATAGGGCACACTGACCGGTAGAGTATCCAAGGAGATGAAGCCAGGGTCTCTGCCCTAGGGTCATGCAAATGGACTGTTTTGGGCTCAAATCCTAAATCCTTCCCTTCACATCTGGAGACTTCCAAGGAGCTAAAAACCTCACTGAGCTTCACTCAGACAGTTGTATGAAGATTGACCCACCCTTTCTCACCCCTCTGGCACACCTGGAGGGAGAGAACACAGGGATCTGCGTGGGACAGACATGGGTCGTTCCTTATCACTCCAAGCGTCATTTCTTTGGCTGTCAGCGGGGATGATAATGGTGAGATGCAGACTGTAGGTGTGCTGTGGGGCTGGAAGCTTGTCCTGGGTTCTCACGGGAAGGGCTGCTTGGGCGTGCTTGTCCACCTGCTCTCAGTGACTGACGGAACCCTCCGCTGTGCCTTCAGCATAAATAAGCAGGATGCCTGGGGGTCTCCCCAGGGTTCTCCTGCTGCAGCTCCTGTTTCCCATGAGCTTTTTTCCTGAATTTGGGACACCCCACACACGGCACTGGCTGGACCTAGGGGAGGGTGATTTTAGGGAAACCATGTCACCATGGTCACCATGTCCCCCTCACGCTGCCTATGGGGGTCCCCGCCTCTGATAAAAAGCAAGTGCTGCAAAACTGGGGAGAGGCGAGGGCTGAGGCTCTACACCTGGACGCAGGTGGAATATCTGGCCACCTAGGAAGCTCCACAAATACAAGACACTCTGCTCAGGAGCTGCTCTAAGTATTTTACAAATATGTATTAATTAATCCTTGAAACACCTTTGTGAGGTAGATGCTGTTTTCATCTCCATCCTCAGAAGAAGAAGCAAAGGCCAGGGAGGTCAGATAACTGGTCCAGGGTGCAGCAGTGGGTCAGGGGTGAGCTGGGACCCAGGCCCATATTGCCGGTGTCAGTGAGTTTAAGGCGGGGGAGGGGCTTCTCCCACCTGCACCTGCAGCAGGAGCACCATCTCCCCACTTCCAGGGGAAGGAGTAACAGTGGCTCTTCTCCATTTCCCAGGGATGACGGGGACAGCCCACCTGTCCCACACCCTGGACTCCAGCCTGGTGCCCTGCCCAGCTCTCTGCACAGTGCTGCACCCCAGGTTGAGTCACTTAATATCTGAGTCCCCATCTCTTAAGCCATAAGATGGAGTGACAGCATTGCCCAGCTCCAAGGACTGGGGTGAGGGTTGGCCGATAGTGTGTGTGTGAAAGAGCTTTGCACCCCAGGATGCTGCCAAAGGGGGTGTTTTGAGCGTTTTTATAGATGGCAGGGACTCTGTCCCAGGAGTTCCGACCCTTCACTACCCACTGCTCTCAGCCAGACGGCGGTCACCCATAAGCCAGGAGACCCTGTCCCTCTCTCCTGCTGCCCAGCCCCGGCTTGGCCAGGAACAGGGCGGCTTCCCTCTGCTGAGTCTGAGCCTGCTATGTGGTGGGAGTTCCTTTCTGGGTCCATTGCTGGTTCTCCCTCCCGCCCCCCGGCCTGGCCCCCACAGCTGACAAAACCTCAGGCTTTGTCTCTTTTCCTGGACCCCCGACTCCCAACCATGGGTACCCACTTCCTCTCTGGTTTAGTTATTTACTGCCGCCTCCGCAGACCCCCTCAGACCGCTGTGGCCGAAAGCTACCATGTTCCTTGTTTCTCGGGAATCTGTGGGTCAGGACCTCGGACAGGGCCAGGAGGGGCTGACTCACACCCGTCCCTTGTGATGTCTGCCTGCCCGGTGGGGAGCAACCCAGGCAGCCCCTTCCTTGTCCAGCACCTCGGCTGGGAAGGCTGGAGGGTTGGGCTCAGCTTGGACGCTGCGTCTCTCTTTCGTGTGTGGTCTGTGTAGCTGCACTGCATGGCTCCTCCATGGAGTCTGCCCCACAGCCCGACTCCATACTTGGTGGCTCAGGGCCCCAGACCACAGGGCAGAGCTGTCACATTTTCTCGACTGAAATGGCCAAGCCTCCACCCCCCCCCGCCCCGCCTTCGGTTGCATAGGCCAAGTCACAGGGAGCCCACGCAGTGTGGCAGGGAGGCGCCTAAACAAGGTTGTGAATTTGGGGAGTGGCAGCTCATGGGGTGTGGCCAGCCTCCACCTCTCCGTGTCCTTTAACAATGACACTGGTTGAGAGTACACCTGCATGCCTGTGTCAAGCCTACATGGAAACTGTCTCAAGTGTCCAGAGTGAACTTCATTTGATGAACTTGTGCTAGCCGCAGCTGGCCCTGGAATTCCTGGTTAATGACTGTCACAGGCCGGACACCCACTGGTAATGGAAGGCTTGATGATCAATGGTCACCCCACTCGGGCCCCCCAGTCCTGCACTCGGCTGATGGAGTCCACACAGGCATGCTGAGAGCCAGAGTAAGGGGTGGGGCAGTAACAAATGTTTCTTTTTTCCTGTTAGTAAAGCCTGTCCCCTACAAACCAGGCCGAGCCTGGTAGCAGGACCCTGCCATCCTGCTCCTCCTCTGGCACAGCCTGGCCCCGCCGCTCGACGGGCTTCCCGAGGGCGGAATATTGAGACCCTGGAAGCAGCAGGCCTCTGGGCCTGTGGGCCTGGGTGCTGTGCCTCGGTGACAAGATGGGGAGAGCTGTGGCAGGTCTGGGGCCGGCCAAGGGAGAGGCCTAGGAGCCTGTAGTGCACACTGTGCCCCAGGGCAGTGTGTCCCAGCCTGTGTCCCTAGGGCCACCATCCGCAAGGATGGGAAGAGGTGCCACCCTGTCCCCAAAAGTTCTCCAACAACGAGTCTACAAACAGCACACGCTCCAGGGTCTCTCTCACAGCACGTCCACATGCTGTCAGCCCGCCAAAGGCTCTGAGAAGGCCTGCAACGAGGCCGCGTGTCTAACGCTGCTCAAGCAAGTGCTCCCAGACCTGCCCACAGACGCTCCTGTGCCTCTTCAGGTGAGGCTTCAAGGCTAGCCTTCAGGGAGTGTACTTGCATGCGGCTCGGCTCGGGGAAGCAGGGAGGCCCAGCCCAGCCATCAGATGCCGAGGCAGGAGCAAGGCCCCGAACAGGAGCTACTCTGAGAGTCCTCACAGCGTAGGGCCCGGAGTGGGTGGGTGGAGGCAGGAGCCAGGACTTATTCCAACCCTGGCCTGCAGGGCCCATGACTCAGTTTCCTGTCTGCCAGCAAGGCTGGCCTGGTTTCAGATGCAGACTATGTCGGACAGGTTCTGTTACCCCGGTGCATGTGGCGCTGGGTGGTGGTGGGGACGGTGGCGTCCCTTTACCCTGACCCCCAAACATTGAGTGTCTGTGTGTGAATCCACCCTGTGTGTCCCCACACAGCCACATTTGCATTTGGGGGCAGCTGTACGTTGCCAAGGGGAATGACTCCCTGTATTGTGTCTCATTTGTAGAGCATTGCCTTGAAAATTGGGCCTTACTAGTGTCCCCTGGGAAAGAGGAATAAAAAAGCAAGGGACAGTTAATGAGACAAGGAGAAAATGGTTACTCACCTTCCCCCAATCTCCTTTGCTAGGAGGGTAAGATGAGTTTAACATACATATTTAATGTGAATTTTTCTTTTCTCATAAAAAAACAACCTATATATCTATTAAATTAAGAAGTTCCTGAAAGGCAGCTGGTTTAATTACATTTAAAAAAAAAAAACCTTGAGACTTTTTCACCTGCAAATGTGATATCATAATCTTTTCACCGCTTAGCTTCTGCTGAGAGGTTCAACTGGAAGTAGTGGCGTGACAGTCCTTCGTAAACCGCACAGTGAGGCACACACCTAGGTAACGACACTCTTGTGTTACTACGGATGCCCTTCGTCACGGGCTGAATGCCTCTGTCATCCCAAAATTCATATCAAAAGCCCTAGACCCCGCTGTGTCTGTATTTGGAGTTGGCACTTGTGAGGAGGTGATAGAAGTTTCATGAGGTCATAAGGGCGGGCGCCCTCAGAAGAAGAGGAGGAGACCCCAGAGCCCTCTTCCCCTTGTGCACACTCAGCAGAAAAGCCAGGTGAGGAGGCTTCGAGAAGATGGTCTGCAAGCCAGGAAGAGGGCTCCTTCTGGGACTCAAAATGGTCAGCACTTTGACCTTGGACTTCCCGGCCTGCAAAAGTGTGAAAAGTAAATTGCTGTTGTTCAAGCCCCCGAGTCTGTGGTATTTTGTTGTGGCAGCCTGAGCTGGCTGACACCCTTTCACAAGAAAATGTCCTTGAAGCCCTGGCCAAGGTGAACACACCTGTCCCTGAAGAGCAGGACCATCATTCCCATGGACTCTGAGAACCCAGGGAAGCTGGTCCGTCTTCTAAATACCCAGGAGAACTGAGATGCTCACACACCCTTGTCTCTGCAGTCTCCATGGATACCACCCGTGCAGCCTCTGGTTGTGCAAACTGCGCATGTTTTCTTGGTGCAGGTTGCTGCTCTGGAGAGGATGAGTGATGTGATCTGCTTTTCAAACGTCACAGAGGAACGAAGATTTGATGGTGATGTTGAAGAATCTATGGGTGGATGGTGAAGAGCAGTAGTAGCCTAGGTTGGTAGCTCTGTTAATAATTCCTGTAAAGTGTTTTTGCACATCAACTATGGGCCTGACAAAGTTCTGGGCATTCTACATGGACCCTATTTTACTTAGGTAAATGTCATCATAATGCTATTTGTGAAGTAAAGTCGTCTAGATAATCAAACCTCAGCTCTAGGTCCAGCTCCCATGTATTGTAGCTCTAACTTCCTCGGCCCGTGTTCCCAGGTGCTTTTTCCAGGAATGAAAACCGTTTCACCATGGTATGCAGTGGCAGTGTTGGGCTTAGACGCTGGGTCTCTCTGATTCTGGAGAGAAATCACGTGCTCCCTCCCTGGAAGCCTGTTTACTGGGTACATGGGCTGGACTTCCGGCAGTGGGTCAGACACTGGAGTGTACGGTTCACTAAGACAAGCCCAAATGGGAACATGCACTTTTAAATGAAAACATTTTTGCTTTTCGTAGCAGCAGACTATGGGTAGATAGAACGGCGTCAGTATGATAATGCTTTTGCTGTAGACATTGTAACTATGTATAAGCACTTCCCGACTCCACTCCTTCCAAAGCCTCCACCTTCCAAACCTTTCAACCTTTTAGCTACGTCTGCTGTTTATCTTTGTGATTCTAAACAATAGATTTATTCTTCTATTTGTTTTTACTTTATTTTTACTGAGTGAAGCACAAATACAGAAAACTATGTAACCAGGAACCCTGGCTCATTAAATCTGAGAATTCATAGGGCCCAGCCTGCTTTCCCCTGCAGACCATAGACGGGCACCGTGTGGGCACTCGCTGCTGGGGTGTGCAGACCCCGCTCAGTTCTGGCTGTCGCAGCGAATCGGCACCCTGAGCACTGTCGTCAACACCTGCTGGGTGTTTCATAGTTCTCACTGCACCGCTTTCTTCCGCACAGGTGCTGATATAATGCAAGCCTCCTTTCTGTGGTGTGCCCCACCCACTCGTGACTCGGAGTTCGTGGGAGCACCTGGTCATCTAGTCTGGTTGTAGAGGTTGGGTATGGGTTTCGGTTTTTGCTGCCTTAGTTTCTCTATGTCTATTTATTTATTTATTATTTATTGATTGATAAAAAGGACTTTTTAAAAAAAGATTTTATTTATTTATTTTTAGAGAGAGGGGAGGAAGGGAGAGAAACATTCATGTGTGAGACAAATATCTCACGTGCCCCCAACCAGGGACCTGGCCCACAACCCAGGCATGTACCCTGACTGGTAATCGAACCAGTGACCTTTCAGTTCATAGGTCGATGTTCAATCCACTGAACTCTCTGTGTTTTTAGAAGGGTGATTTGGGGGAGATTAAAAAGCACACGGACCTCAGTGCCGTTGTTTCAGATTCCTCATCATTTTGAGACATAACCCAGGGACGTCCAGCTCCAGGGGCCCGGGCGTTAGCTTTCTTACTGCCCAGTGCTTGCTCCCCTCCCTGCCTCACTCTTGCAGTGCGGTCAGTGCCCAATAGTCGGCGTGCCTCACTGTAACCGTATTACAATAAGGCCCTCATTTCGTGTTTCTTCTCTTAAACGTGTTTTTGTCCTCCCCTCCCCTGGAAATTGTTCTGGGATTATTAATTATATTGTGTTTTTTTTTAATGTATCACTTCTGCTCCCAACATTATCTGTTTCCTTCTAGTTCTTTATTTTGGTCTCTGTTTTTCATGCTAGAGGCTTTCCTCAAATTTCTGTTTGTCTCTGGTTGTCTGTTCACATTGAAAACTTGCTTAAGAGCAACATGGAGTTCTCTGCATGTATTTGGAGAATGCTGGAGACGACTCGTCCACGTGTGTAACTGCGGCACACTCACGTTCCCACTGGGGCACCCACGCTGTCAGTGGGATTTGGTCTTTCTTGGTAGCTGCTTCCATTCCCTGGAGAAGTGTCCTGGAGTCTGCAGACTGGTAGTTGTTTGCTCGGACAGAGAAGAGGCCCAGAGCCTTGCCAGCTTGGTAGGTAGACTCACAGACAGTCCCTGTTCATGGCCCCTCTTCCTTGTTCTGGCAAACAGACTGTAACTTCCCTGGTTCAATTTCTTTTGAACTAATGTGCTCTTTGCTCTTGCTGTCCATAATTGTGCATTTATATATGAACACTTTACATCAGTCATTAAATGTTAGTATAGCTTACTTTTATGTCTTTTTAAAGAAAAACTGTAACTAGAAGCTCTACTGTTTCCTTCCCACACTCCAATAAATTACCTTGCATACCGCTGCCCTGGGCTGTGCGTCCGACCCAGAGAATAAAATGTACACAAGGGACGGCTTCTTAAAGCTGGGCAGTGGCAACTTCCTCTCCTCGTCCACCTGCACCTTCCTTCCTTGTCTGCCTCTAATGCCTCTCACCTGCCTTCAGGGCACCTGCACCTCCAGGTCTGAGCTCCCAGATGACTTCCTGAGGACAGTCATCCTGGCTGTGTTTGAGTGAAGCTGCCCTTGGCCTCTTCTGCAGCTCCAGAAATTCATTGACATCTCTTATTTCCAGGGGTGTCCTTGACTACTCACTTCGTCTCTAAGGATTCATACTTTTAAACTTCTTTCACTGTCATGTTAACGACCTTCGGAGGGGGAGAGGGGTTGCGCATGTGTTCCATCTGCCTGAAATATATTTTAACGGTGAACATCAACAGAAAACTCACTTAACATTTCGAAACTGGCAGGACCCCACATGTCCGATGAGAGCTGTGACAAAGCTCTTCATCAGGGCTCCCCATGAGGTCAGGGATGGCCACCCTCAGTTACGAGGGGCAAGGCTGAGCCTAGAGTGCTCTGGGACTCAGCAGTGGGGCTGGGTCAGACACAAATGTGTGACTCCTGGTTGTCATTGCTGTTGCTGTTTTTGGCACTTTAATCCCATAAACTGGACATGAACTTGAGGATTATGCTGCAGTTTTTCAAGAATGGTGATTCTATAAAATTCAAGCACATTACCTCTCATTGACAGGCACTAAAGCCGGTAATATGCAGAGGGGACCTCATTTTATACGAGCAGAGGCTTTTAGCTGATGATTGAAATGTAAACATGACCCTTCTAATGCATCTTTAACAGTCTCTATTTCTGGACACCAGCCAAAGTTCTCGCCTTTAGCAGTAAAAGATTTGCCACACATGCTAATGCTTCCCCTAAGAATTCCTCTAAAGATTTGAACTTAACCCCAATAGTTTCCTTTATCTCCCTGTCCCAGCAAACTGATCCTTGTGTTTGTGAGTGTTGAAGTATGTGTGTTGGGGTGTGTACGGGGTTGCAATCCAGTGGAGTGCCGTGGCCAGTGTGCATGTGGATGTTGTGCTCCACCGCAACCTCCCTTGGCCGCCCGGGTGTTGACTCAAAGACCCCTTCCCAGACGCTACCTGAGAAAGAATGATCATCTCCTGCAGGCTCGTTATGTAATGGTTGTACTTCAGCCTGCCAGGCTATAGGCCATCAGTTATGATGTCAAAACCATGAACTTCACACTGGAAGGTATAAGCTCACTACTTTCCTTTCAGTTGTTTTGTGGTGAGTGGTAATATCTCTGTGCTTGTCCCTGGTCAGGCTCGGTCAGGCGCTTTGCCTCTGTGACCACCTACCTTCCCTCCCTCTCCCTGCGGTGGCCACTCAACCTTTCAGGACCAGACACATTTAGAGACTAGAAGGATGAAAGTAACTCTTCATCTACTCTATTGAGTTCAACACCCAGTTGAGTTGATAAGGGAGAGGAAGATGATGTCTCTTTCATGGAAAGAACACAAGATGTGGGGCTCAGCCAACTTGGGTGTGCATCCTGTATTCATCCTTACAAGCTGTGTGAGCTTAGATAAGACCTTCTCCATTTGTGAGCCTCAGTGTGTGGAAAAGGCAGGAATGATTCTGCCCTCATTGTTGAGCGGTCAGAGAGTTGAATAAGGTAAATTGAAAATGCCTGGCATACGGTTTCATGTAAAGTTAAACATGCACTTAAAACATGACCCAGCAATTTAAACCCACAGAAGGTACCCCAAAGAAATAAAAACCTGTGTCTGCACAAAGGCATATATGCAAATATTAATGAGTTTTATTGATAATAGCTTCAACTAGAAACAACCCAAAGGTCCTTTGATGAGCAAATGAACAAACAAATTACACATATTCGTGCAATGGAACTCTACTTGTCAATGAAAAGAATGACCCGTTGGCCTGTGCATCATCGTGGATGACTCTCAGGAACAGCAGGCTGAGAGGAAGGGGCCAGACACAGAAGACTGTGGTACCGTGGAGCCCTGGGGAAACCAGGTGTCGTCAGCACTGACAGGTGGGTCAGTGGTGGGGCCAGGGGTGGGGGTGGGGATTGGCTTCGAAGGGGCGCAAGGGACTCTTTGAGGGATAGAAATGTTTCCATGTCTTGACTGTGGTGGTCGTTATGTGGCTGTATGCCTGTGTGAGCTTAAAATGTGTGCATTGTACTCTGTGTAAATACCTTACTGATTTCCTAAAACACGTGCCTGACATGTAGTAAGTACTCAGTAAGTGTCGCTTCCCTTCTCTCTGTGGTGGGTGCCCAGGGAAGACATCACTGCATGGTTTCCGCCCTTGAACTTGCAGTCTTCTGAGCAGGTGTTTCAGGGCCTCTCCCATTTCCTCTGACCATTCAGGATACTGTAGCTGTCTGAGTCCACTTGGGCTGCTATGGCAGAATGCCATAGGCTGGGCGGCTTAAACAAAGTCTATTTATTTTCTCATAGTTCTGGAAGCTAGGAAGTCTCAGATCAAGGTACCTGCCAATCATTTTCTGGTGAGGGCTCTCTTCCTGGCTTGTAGGTGGCTGCCTGCTTGCTGTGTCCTCTCTGGCTTTTCCTCGGTGTATGTAGATGGGAGAGAGATTGCTTCCAGCTCTCCTTTTAAGATAACCAAGCCTACTGGACTAGGAGCCTGCATTTTAAACTTCATTTAACCCGATTACCTCCTAGAGCTCTGTCTCCAGATACAGTCACATTAGGGGTTGTGCTCCTTGGGCACAGCTCCAAAATTCTGGACAGAGTCCACAGTCTTGTTTTCGTGGCTTTGGCTAAATTCACATGCAGTGTTTGATTGAGAGGTTGCACTGTGAATATTTTTCACATCGGGCCAATTCTCTGGTGATTTTAATATTTCATTTATCAGCTGATTTAACTTTTAATAGTATCCCGAGCCATCTCATTAGATTACGTGCTGCAGGAACTCTGCTGTAATAGCTAGTTCGGGTAAATTCAATCGGAGCAGCTGTTGCCCAAGGCAAAGGGCCTTCCTGGTCTCCTCAATGTTCTACCTTCTTCTCTTCCAAACAAGTCTCTGCCTCTCCTGTGTGCATGACTTGGGCATGACAGACAAATCTCCAAAGATCTTGAAGGACTAAAGGATAAATATGATCTGGATACAGCGGATGGTCATTGTCACATTACACTGGACATGCGTTCTGTGTCCCCCTCACAATTCTATTTGAAGAGTTCTTAGAAGATTGTGGTTGTGTCTGAGAAATCTCTGAATCCCTGGTACCTTGAGAAGTGTTTGATACCAGGCAGAAACTTTATTAAATGTTTGCATTGAAGAGGACCTGAGTTTGTGTTTCCAGGCCCCAGCGAGCTCTGTCCTTGGTCCTGAAATGTGTACCTAAACGCTGTTTTTAATGGAGCCATAGAGGACGTTCTCTGACCCTTCTGATACTGTAAGCAGAGAGGGACTGTAGAAACAGTGGGTGACTGAATCAGTACAGTACCAAAAAATTTTACTATGCAGAGACATCCTTATAGAACAAAAAACATACAGCAGATACACAGTTCTGTAATGCTGTTCACTCCTGGAAAGCGCAGACTGCCTTTATTTCTGCATCTGCAGAATGCAGCAGGGACCTGAGCACAGCTTAGGTGGACAGTGAGTGATTTTTGAATGAATGCCTAATTAGAAGTCTGACATTCCGTTCAAAGTTCGTTTCTCACCGTAGGGGAGATAGGACAGGCACGAGTTGGCTGCTGCCTGAAAGAAAAATATTTAAGACCTTGAATGGCTAACAAGTTCAGTAATAATGGGCTTATATGGTTCCCAAGGCAGGTCATGCAATGTAAATTGCGCTGACCATGGAGGTGACAGTTAAGCGCCGATCAGATCATATCTGTTCCTCTTTGTTTGATCTAGGGACCTGTGCCAGGCTCCCAGGACTACGTTCTTGAAAGAAAACGCTCGGGTGAAAAAATATAGAGCTTCTCTGGGAAGATAGAAACATTCGTTTGTTATTCATTTAAACTAAAAACATATACTGAGTGGCTTCTCTGTGCCAGGACTCTCAGAGGTACAGGGGGACATAGGAAATGGTCTTCTTCCCCACGTGTCTCACAGCATCTTAGTGGGGAGAGGTGAAGGACTGCTGTGCAGAGCGAACACATGTAGGACAAACCTGGGACAGTGCGGGGCAAAGAGCAAGTGCTGGCTGTGTGCCTTTTGAGTGAGTAGACTAAATGCTCTCAAACTTTAATGAGAATCAGCATTCTCAGGAATTTAGTTTTAAGATATTCTGCATGGGATGATGATGATGCTGAGCGTGGACTGCACTTCTAGGGTGAAGCATCAATAACATTTTTCAGAAAGAAGCTTGATGTGTATTAGTCATGGGTCTCCAGAGAAACAGAGCCAATAGAATATCTATATATCTGTATATCTATATATCTGTGTTGTTTATATCCTGAGAACCAGGGGATCCAGTGGTGTAAATCCCAGTCCAAGGGCAAGAGTACGCCCACCTCCCAGCTCAAGCAGGCAGACAGGAAGGGGATGAACCCTCTCTTCCATTCTTGTTCGAGCTGGACCCTCAGTGGACTGGATGGTGCCCCCACACACTGAGGAAGGCAGTGTACCTGACAGCGTCCACCGATTCAAACGCTAGTCTCATCCAGACACACCTTCACAGAAACACCTAGGAATAATGTTTCACTGGGACACCCTATGGCACAGGCAAGTTGACACAGAATACCCATCACAAGATGTGAGAGGATGCAAGGAGGACATTCTGGACTCCTGGGCAGTGGGACTAGAAGTTCAAGGATGACTTAAGCGCACGGCTGTGCTGGGAACAGTAACATGTGAGACTGATTTGTTTCCTCCTCACTGATGATCTGGGTGGTTGTGATGATGTGCTGTCTGGCTGAGCAAGCCCTCCCCCCACCCCCCTCCCCCCTTCCTCCCCTCTCTGCCCTGTCCTTCCCCTGCCCTTCCTTCATCCTCAGTGCTCCACATGCAAACCTCCGCAAGCTGTAACCCTGACAAACAGGGTCCCTCCCCCAAATAGCCGGACTGGCTTTGGGTTCAAGGTTTATGAATTATCTGGCTGGAGCAGAGGTCCAGGTAAAGGTAGACACAGCGAAGACACTTTGGAGTTGGTCACTGACTCTTTTGCTCTCTCCAAGTATTCCGAATGAGTCTGATGTGGAGATGGGAATTGATCGTGTGGGTGGAGGGAGCAGAGAGCTATTCTTGGGTAGTTACAACCCCAGATCAAACCGGCTTTTTTCACATGTTAAAAGAGCTTGTGGGGAGAGCAATGGAAGATCATTTCGAGGCCCTTGGCTTCAGAATGGACCTGCAGATCCTCTTTGTTCACCAAACCAGTGAGAGCCTACATTCCAGACACCATGCAGTCGCAGGTCCGAATGAAAAGCCTGCCCGATAGCTCACTGTCGGGCAGGGAATTCGGAGAAGAGCGGAGTTGCCCCCATCAGCAGGTGCAACAGACCGTGCCCAGCGTGGCCTCACACCAACACTTGTTAAATATCGTTAAGTGAATGTGAGAGTACAGCCTGACTTCCCGTCCCTCAGCACTGAGTAATGGGATGGGAGGAAGTGACGGGATGGCAGGGCACAGCCTGGCCGGAGAGCGCCTGCTGCTCACGGAGGCTGGCTGCTGGCCTGAACTACCGGCCCTGACCAGCTCCCCAGCCCCAGCACCTGCTGGTAGGGTCCCCAGCCACCCACATCCCTACTCTCCTGTCTCCTCTCACACATGGTGCTCATGAGCGCCTTCTCAGCTGCAAACTCTAATGTTCTCATTCTGGGTGTTTACTGCATGTCACCTTGGGTGGTGGCCCTCATGGCACCTGGGTTCCTCTTCCCTCAGAATTGCCCCAACTAGCCTGAAGAACATACCTGCACTGCTGATCAAGGTAGTCAAAGGGAACTAGAACTGGCGTGCAACTCAGATCTTAGAGAACAAACCTAGGAAGGGATGTTGGAGCTGGGAGTCAAAGGGCAGCCGCTGCCCCTTGTAAGAGAATGAATGGTGGCTCCATGCCATGCTGCAGCCTCCCTGGGAGGTCACTGCCGCCCCCAGAGGGGGCTGTGTACTCAGTACCCCTCGGATTCATTGCTGAAGTCTGAGGTGCAGTCTTCCCGAACCTTGGTCTGCTGAGACACTGGCAGTACCCACTCTCTGCCCTGGGGCCACCCCACACGATGCTGAGAGAATGTTAGGGCCGGGTAGGAAAAGCTGAATTTCTTCATCTGTGAGTTAGTTGTGGTTGTGATTTAGGTGCCACCCTAGCTTTGAGACTCAGATCAAATGTCACCCCTTTGGTAGGTCCTTGCCTGTCCCCGCCCCACCCCAAATTCAGATGGGATGAAAGCCCTAACCTTTTTTTAATACGTGCATATTTATAGTTTACATATATGTATTTGTGTACTATATATATGTCACTAATTTATATACACTTATAATTTATATATGTATTATTATATAAGTATAATGTAAAAGCAATTTATAGCTGTATTATTTTATGTAATGTCAACAAAAATAAAAAATGTAAAGGCTTGAGATAAATATGTCATAGGTGATATTCTAAATCGTATTACAGAATCCTTTTTCTGCTGCCACAGGAATTAGCAATGATGTTTCAAAGTAAATATTAAGATGAGATGTGCTTCATTATTTTTGAAATTTTAACATTAGACGATACAGCAAGTTATCGGAACCCTAAGTCCCGTTTCAGAAAACGCTCGGTCCCAGTGGCTGCGGGAGCAGCGAGGCCTCCCACAGGAGGTGCTGCCCCAGCGGGGAGAAGGGCGTCGGGGCTGTTTCCTGACTGGCTTCTCATTTTTCAGTGCCAGCCTCCAATTATGCAGAGGTTTTTGCTGAAATTGGGCTAGTAAATTTCCATTTTCCTGATGTCAGGCAGTTATTCTTGCAAACTAATTGGGAGATATTTCATTTTTACAGTTTTAAACAAAGGGGTCCCAAACCCATGGAAACTTCATTTGGAAGATTTTAATTTTAAGCCCGCTAGAGACTTCTGTTTAAGTGTGCGTATGTGAATGCTTTGTGCTTGGTATCCAAGCACACTGCCAAGGAAATCAGGGAGTGAGGGAAATGTTTCCAAAAAATGCTCTTCTACATCTTAATTCCTTCGAAAAAGCGGTTATTTCATCACTCATTCTGTACCTTGAAGGGTCAGATGAAATGTGTTTATTTAAAAAAATAGCTACCTGTAGCTCACACTGCTGAGAGCCACTTACCTTCACAGGACAGGTCACCGAATGTGATCCCCTGTCTCTTTGTGAAGGAAAAACACATCGCCCATCTTCCGGGTCAGTAACCATTTCAAGTGTCCGTGTGCTCCAGAGGAAGTGCACGGGTCACACCTTACTTTATTGTGGAGTTTCATGGAAATTCTGCTCCTTGGATAGATAGCCTTTCCCCTTGCAGATGATCCTGTCACTGGGCTCTGTGACAGCGTTCCCCTCTAGCTTGTATTTCTCGGAGGAGACAGGCAGTCTGTCAGTGACGCTGTGAATGACTTTCACTGGGTGACTGTCTCTGTCACCTCACGCTGGAATCTTTTCTCAGTCCTACCAGTTGTGTCTCTATGGTGTTTCAGTAAAATGCAGTTACTGTTACAGAATTAATTGTTGAGACTGTATCTTCTCCAGCAGACTGTCCTTTCATGGCTCCCAGAAAGTCCTTCTCCGCATGCGTCCTCCCAGGTCACTATGTCGGGGCCCCAGAATGCATGCAGCACACTGTCAGAGGCACACGGCACACACGCACGGGTGTGCAGTGCTCAGCCCACACAGCTGTGCAGGGCGTGGGGATAAGGCCCTTCCGACCCAAGCCCATAGGAGGCAACACGTTGGACACATCTGCACGTTAATCCAACTGCCTGGCAAAATGTTGATACTACATATGATCTCTGACGAGTCATTTTCCTCAGATTTCTTCCCACTGAAATCTCTGGGTGACTTCCAAATGTGTGCTGACAAGGAGTGCGATTCAATTTACTGCCGCATTTCCACAGTGTAGCTCTGCGTACCTCTAGCCACGCTACCGTGGCAGGAAGGACGAGAGACTAAAAAAAAACCACGTCCTGGATGCTTTCACTTTGGAAGGCAAATGTGCAGGTTTCCAGTGCATAGATTATGTTTATAATGGTGGTAGACATTCTAATTTCAGGTAGAACACTTGTCATTGAAATGAGTTGGGTTTTTTTGGCTGGTTTCTTCTGTGATTTGATTAGAATGACGTCACTGTAGACTGAGCATCCCCATAAAAAGACCCCCCCCCCCAGAAGTACCACCGCTCACTTTTCTTGTTTGCCTGTGTCTGTACCAGTGTTGTCTCCTCCTGGATGTCTCTGTGCAGGACTCATGTGGGTACACGCACGGCATGGCAGGGGCCAATGTGACTCCCAGGACAGTGACATGAGCAGCAAGCCTGGCACTGCTGTCACGCCATCTTGTCGGGGACTCTCAGTTTTCCTCCAGGACCCCAGGGTCCTGGACACTTGGCCACACAACACCTGGGTTGAGTAGAGTGCCCGGGTCATTGTGAGCACTGAGTTAGTACAGCGTAAATTCTTTCTTCTTTTTTGAGGGAAATAAATAAAAACAAATTATAGATTTTCCTGTCTCAGCGTCATAGGATGGCTACCTCCCACGTAGAAACCACGGAGATTAAATAACTTCTTCCCCTCTATTCCCACTGGTGCTTGTACTGAAAGCAGTGAAGTGAAATTTCTCTTTTCAGGAAAAGTGCGTGTGCCCATTGTAGGCTATTAGGAAAGAGAGGAAAATCTAAACGTAAAAGTAATCTGTATCGATACCTCCACAAATTGTATGACATGGTCGCCTAAAATCTTGGTGTGTTCTCTGCCAGGCTCTTTGGGGACATTTGAAGCACATAGTCAGGGGTACGCTGGGTGCTGTGAGTGAGTGCTCGGGAAACCAGGGCTGAGCCATTGCCAGTGCCATTTTCCTGGATCTGTAACTGTTGACCCGGAGGCCCAAGTGAGAAAGGCAAGCTGCAGAGCAATGTGTGTGAAATGCCCCGATTTTAATAAAAACAAACAAGGACGCCTACCCGTGTGCTCGGTGGGCAAGGAGGAACGTGTGGAAGGAGACAGCCACACCATCTCCACCTCGGGAATTGGGGAGCTGCAGGAGGAAGATTATTTTTCCTCTATCTTGTAGTAATTTTTTAAAATTGTGGGGCACACATGTTACCTTAATAATTTTTGAGAAGGAATTTAAATAAAAGAATTAGATAATGTGAAAAGAAAATTACAGTTTTCTCTTAGAATTTGGCTGGCTCCACCCTTGCCTCCTTCCCCTCTTTCTGGAAACTTCCTGGAACCTGGAGGATATGTAGGGAGCCGGTCTGTTGTCCTGCTCCATGTCTCTGCTGACATTGGGGTCCGTGCTGGAGGGGAGCACGGAGGAGCCATGCAGAAGGGCATGTGTCCCGTCCTGGGGCCCATCAGTCCCCACACCCTAAGCTCAGGGAGATGTTATTTAGCCACCACTGCAGACGCCCCCAGCCGTGCCGACTCTCAATAAGAATTGATTCAGCCCCAGGCTTAATCTCTGAGGGGCAATTTTTTTTCCAAGACAGCAAGTTCATGGCTGTGCAAAGTCTGATTTAGATGTTTTGAAAATGGATTCTTTGACGAAGCTTAATTAAAGTGGATCGCACCTATACGGGAACATTTTACACTTTCCATAACAAGCACTGTTATTACCAGGAGCGATGTATTTTTTTGTTCTATTGGTGTCTTTTATGGTGATGTCATAAAAAGATTATGACTTCTCAGTGCGAGGCAGATGGAGGAGAAGACGCATTTTGATCACTAGAGAGGGGAGTGTGTTCCTTCCAAACAGTTACCTTACGAGGCCTCCATGCCAGGCTGCACGTGAAGGGGAGGTGTGGCCACACGACTTTTTTATGAGTCTTGCTTTGCAGTGGCTTCCTTTTGCACGTTTTAAAGTGAGATCCATCAGATGGGAGGCCGATTTTTCAGTTTGGCTGGAAACAAAGGCTCAACAGATTGTATGTCTTTCAAAAACTATTATTAAAAATCAACAAAGCTCACGTTCTGCACCTTTTTATTTAGCAGCCAAAAAAAAGGGCTTACTTTTAAAATCCATAATATTCAAATAACACTTAGCATTTATAAAGTATTGTGAGAATTATCCATTTTTTCTTTTTGAAGAAACAGTCTTTTTCTATACTTAAAAAAAAAAGCCAGGTTTGGCTACTTCTTAAGATGAGCATGTCTCCCATGTCTTTAGCTGTTGCTTTAAACACCATCTTAGGTTTATCGTTCCAGCTGTAAGGGGGTCTCATTGAAAAGAAAGGTTATATGTATGTTGTGATATGTGTATGTGCTGCACATGCGTTCCTACCGCGAGGCTATTCACATTTTCATTGCCTCACATAGTTAGCACTCGTGTGTGTGTGTGTGTGTGTGTGTGTGTGTGCGTGTGGAGAACAGTTAAGATCTCTCCTCTTAGCAGATGTCGCATGTCACTGAAGCATTGTCCACTGTCATCCTCACGCTGTGCATTCGCTCCCCAGAACTTTGGACCCTGAGACCAACATCTCCCGATTCCCTTTGCCTTTCAGCCCCTGCTCAACCCTGTTTCAAATGGCTTCATGACATTTAACCTTTAATTGGGACATAATGAATCTAACCAACCCTCTGGTGTTAGGCACTGCATTTCCCCAAGTTGTTCACTTGTGTGAATAGCGCAGCCGTGATAAACTTCCTTACAGGAAATCCCCACCAGTGTTTCCAATGCATCTCCCGGAGTCCACCTGAAAGTGAAACCCAGGCACAGGACCCACGGGCTCTCCGCAAGGCCGTCCCGAGGGCGGCTCACACTGGAGCACTCAGGGTGTGCCTCGAAGGCGTTTGGCAATGCTTGGGGGGGGGGGCAGAAGTCAGCAGCACCTGCCTCTGTCGGTTCATTTCCGTGATGGCGAGCAAGGATTCAGGTTGTCGATGGCTGGGCCAGCTCGGGGACCGCCTCGAATGTCTCTGATGCCAGCACCGGACACTGTGCTGCATTCGAGTGACCCCCCAGGGCCATTACGGAATATTCCCATTCAAGCTCGGCACTTGGGGTAAAATTACGGCGCTGTGCTCATGGAATTTGTCTGGCTTCTTTCTCCACCATCGCACTCACCAGTGGCGACCCTCCAGATCTAAAAGGATGGACCACCTGTGATTTCCATTTGATGTAAGAAATAATCATGTTAAATGCAAAGCCGTGAAACCCAAAGTCGACTTCACATAGCGTCCGTCACACTGAGCAGATTGTGTTTTTAGTTCAGACTAATTTTCCATGGAGTGGACACGTGGGGGCAAGTTGTGCGTCCGTGGACACTGGGCGCTGAGCCAGGGGACGGGAGCCCGTCCCTGCAGAAGCAGGAAACTTCAAAGGCACAGCCGAAAGGCCAGAAGGAAAATAAAGACTTGTAACATATTTGCAGAATGAAACCGGGGCGACAAAAAGCAGAAGCAATTAGTTCATTTCTTTGGGAACTAATTTGTGAATTTTTACCCTGAACTCTCCAAGTCTCTTCCTCTGTTTCAGGTCCAATACTCATTGTGTTTTGCATACCCTAATTAATTAGAACATGCATTTCCTTACTTTGCCAAGGGTGCATAATTTATCATGCTGGGTTCCTGAAACCTTCTTAGGTAAGGTTTTTGAAATGTATGCAAATTGACTCGCCACCAGCTATGCAATTCAGTGATGGGATCCAGGAGTTCCTAAGGAAAGCATTGAAAGTGCTCTTTTCTTTACTCGGTGATTTTTAAAATCGGGGGTTTGTTGGGTGTTTTACATTGAGAGGCAATCAATGCAGAGAAGCAGTATCTGGTGCATTCAAAATTAGTGGGATCAAGTTCACACCTTGTGACCAGGGCCTCAGTTTCCCCATTTGCAATGAAGGTAAGGGTAGGTGGCCACTAAGGGCGCCTCATGGCATGTGTCCCCGCCACAAGGCAGCCCTGGCTCATTCCCCTCACGAGTCCGTTTCTGTGTGGCCAGTGCTCCGACCGCCCAGCAGGCAGCCTGGGCCCAGGCTGGGCCACCAGAAAGCAGGGCATCAAAAAACGAAGAAAGTTCCAATTTCATGGACTTACCCAGATTTTTTTTTTTAATGATAAAAATCTAGGAAAGAGCTAGTTTAACATTCTCCTAATTTAAGTTTTGTCTGTGTTAGGGTTTGGAGCGTGTTTTGAGTTGCAGCTGCGGGTGAGGATGGGGGGTAGGGAGCCAAAATCTTTTCAGAGCGGAGGGTCCCTAGAGGCTTAGCTGGACACGGTGTCACCTGGGGGAGTCTGGGCAGGAAGAGACAGCAAGGGGGCCACCCCCAGAATCTCCCAGTGAAGAGGACATAAGGCTAGAGTGGGAAGACTGTTTGAAGTGCTCCCGGTGGTTTTTCCAAATCAGGGTGGGATTTTCTCAGTCCATCCATCAGTGTAAACATGAATCTGGGTGTCAGGCCCCTTAGCTACTTACCCAGGGGATGTTTCAGCCTCAGGTGGGCCCTCTCCAAGGCTGGAAAGGAGGCTGTGTTTTCCTGTTTTAATTACTTTCCTAAAAGAGGGGTTTGGGGGTAAAGGTAGAGGGATGTTCTCTCCGTTTCTCTTCAGGTTTGTGTAGCTCGCTCCAGCCAGGCGGCTGTCCTACAGCTGTTCCCTTGCAAATGCCTGGCTCCCACACAGGTATTAATGCTAGCGTCAGCCCATGGCAGTCTGCTGTGGTCCACAGGCAAATGCCTTACATCAAGGTTATTCAATACTTCACGTCAGTGGAAGCCAAAGCGGAGCTGGGGAAGTCTTTACAGAGCCAACATGGTTCCCCCACAGAGGTCAGAGTCACCCGTATCTAGGTGGTTTGGGTTCAAGGAAGAGACTAACACTGGGGGCTTCTAACCGTTCTGTGCCCAGGTGACTAACAAGGTGAGCCTCGCACCTCTTACAAGCACGCAGGTAGACTAGGCAGCGAGAGGAGAGGCCACCGACTGGGCTGGGTGTGCTGAGCCGCAGCCTCTGAGCGGGACATTGCAGGTCGGAGGCCTGCCTGACCATTCAGGCCCACAGGCACGTGGTTTTGGCCTGAAAAATGTTTAAAAAATCTTGACTCAGCTGACGTCCTTTTAAAAGGTAGTGACTTCAGGTAAAAATCTGTTTTTCAGCTTCTTTGGAAAAGGAATTCCATCACGGAGCCTGAGTGTTCCCACGGCAATCACATCTGGGGCCACTCTCCGGGCCCACACAGCCCTTGCACTCTGCACTGCACCCCTCCCCTCCTGCACCCCTCATCTGCTCACTCCACAACCGGCACCACCCTGGGGCTGCAGTCGCCAGTCTGGGCAAGTCTCAGGTCTTTTATTCCCCCCAGACCTCAGTTTCCCCACACGTATCAGACGGGGGCCAGAATCTCTCCTGACTCTCAAAGTTTATGATTCTGGGGTGGCTGGAATTTTAAAAATAATTATTGGGTTGGCCAAAAAGTCTATGTTTTTTTTGTGTGTGTGTAAAATAAATGACACATTTTTCATTCTCACCAATAATTTTACTGATTTGGATATTTTGAGTATGTCGGCTCTCTCCTGCGTGGTAGAACGTTGATTGTTCTCAATTAATGTCTCAATTTGGTAGCTGTCAGCTTCGAGTGGTCTCCCCGACTGTAGAGCATCCACTGGCCAGCGAGAGATCCGCGGCACGAAACTGCGCAAGCCACTTGTCACATGTTGATCAGTCACAGCACCTCCTCCACACGCTGCACAAATCTTCTTTTGCGTTTCAGTTGTGTTTTTACCTTTCTTGAAATCATAAAACATAATATGCCAAAAATGTTATGTATTTTCTTTCGTCTTCACGTTAAAATGGCTACACAAAAATTCACCAATTTTAATAAGTTTTTAAAAATGTGCAAGTATGACAGCTGTCACAATACAATCTAACAAAAAAAAACAGTTTTGAATGAGGTTAAAGACAGCTAAGTACTACTAGAGCCATCTTATGAAAAAAAATGAACTTTTTGGCCAAGCCAGTATTTCAGGTATATTTTAAAAGGCAATTCCATTTTTTTTTTTACCTTGACAGACCATAAAATTCATTAGGCACTTACAGAGCCACGGATGGAGGGAAAGCAAGCCTTTCGGTAGCTTGGGGAGAGCAGAGGGGTAGTTTGGCTGTGGGGTTGGTCTCCACCCCTCAGTCCAGCCATGGGGCTGAAGGAACAGGGATGCAGGTGGGTAGATGCCCTGTCCTCTGCTTGCCTGGCATTGGCTGTGCACACCCAGCAGGGCTCCATACAGCCCTGTCTGTTTTCCACGCGTGCCCATTGGCCTCAATCCAGGTTTCTTCCCATCCCAGTCAGATTCTGGGATCAGAAGAGCAGTGGGTCAGGAAGTAGCCAGTCTGGATCCTTGTCTCGGGTCTCTTGTAAACTCAGTGCCTGGTCCTGCTCACACACATTCTCAGTTTCCTCCTCTGTGAGAGGAGAAGACATTTCTGTGATCCCTAACGTCCTGTGGCCCCACGATCAATCCTTGCTCCTGTAGGCAGCATGGGGGAGGTGGGGGACGCAGGGGACAGCGTGCCCGGGACAGTGCGCAGGCCCAGCAGGGGAGCAGGAACCCCGTCCACCTAGGAGCAGGAATAAGGGTTTTTTTGTCTCCTTTTTCTCCACATTTAAAGGTCTTTCATGTTCAACACCTGGACCTTTGCAGAAAAACAAAAAGAAATAATTTTAAAAGACCTCCAGAAAAACAGGAAATCGGGTTTAGATTTGTTCCCTGTCAGATCGATTTCTCTAAAACACAGCTCCTGTGACATACTCGGAAATTCTTTGTCCCTGTGGAGCCTTGTGTCAAGTTCGTGTTGTTTGGCCCTTTCCCCTTTGGCACCGCATGAGCCGCACGGCTGCCTGTGCTTCTCACCGTGGACAGGAACCGCGACCCTCCACCCCGCTCCCAGAATGAGCCTCCCCCTCCTGCGACCAGCCCACCCGGCCCCTCCTCTGCAGACCCACACAGCCTGCAGGAGCCCCCTCCAGGTGGACGGGCTCTTCCTTCACGCAGTGTCCTTGAGCTTGACCCCCCGCTTCTCCTTCCCTGGGCGCTGTGCCCTCCGACTCCAGGGCTGCCGAGTTAACCACAGAGTGAGTGCCTTGAGCCTCTGCTGCAGGAGGTTGGGGCCCACGGGGGTCCAGGGACTGTCTGTGGCATGAAGAAGTGAAGGGGTGACTGGGTGAAAGGGCGCCCAGCTCGAACACGGAACCGTTTCCCTCCTCGCTGTCATCCGCTTCTCACCGTGCCATCAGCAGAGCTGGTGAGCAGTCCTTGATCCAAGGCCCTCGGGCCGGGCCAGTGTCCTTCCCAGGCTGAAAGGGATACGATTTTCAAGGCTGCTTTTTTATATTTTTTCCTTATGCCAACCGAGGGCGACTGGCTGACGTGTTCTCTGAGGACAGTAACTGTCTTCCTTCCTCTAGGTGAACTGCTGTAGGGCAGGCGAGGCTGGTCACTCTGGTCTTTCTTATCTGCAAGACTTGCAGCCAAACGCCATGAGTCTGACCAGCCAGGCGTGAAGGGCAGGCTAAGGAAGGAGAGAACCTTCAGCTCACCGGCTCTGCTTCCTACCACGTGACCAGCAGGGCCTGGGAGTCACCGAGGTACTTATTTGAAGGAATAGAGCAGAATGTCTGTTCAGTGACAGTATTAGTCAGAATTCTCTGGAGAAACAGAGCCAAAAGGAGAACCTTGGTGTGTTTTCAGTCTGAAGACTGGCAGGCTTGAAAGCCAGGAGGAGCCGAGGTTCAGTTCAGTTCAAGTGCAAAGGCAGGAAGGAAAAAAAGATGTTCCAGTTTGAAAGTCGTTAGGCAGGAGTTTTATTTTTACTTGGCCTTTTTGGGCTAATCAAGCCTTCACCTGATGAGACGGGGCCCACCTGCATTTGGGAGGCCAATCTACTTCATCTTCTGATTTAAATGTTTGTCTCATCTCAAAACACCCTCCCAGCAACACCCGGGATAGTGTTTGGGCAAACATCTGGGCACCCCATAGCCCAGTCAGCTTGGCACATAAGCCTAAACTTTGCAGTGAGGGAACCAATGGGTTTTTACATAATGAATAATTTGAAAGTGGTTTACAGCACTTGAGCATAGTTCATTCTGTTTTACATTGTCTGGATATTCTGTAATATTTCTCTATAGCACGAATGAGCCAGCTTCTCAAACCTTTGGCATGGGGGGGAGAGCGGGTAGGAGGGAGGAGTTGGGGGGCATACGCACCTCCATGGTGATCTCTGCCTCGCACGTGTGAGAACGTGAGGTTGGCTTTCCCGAGACCGGTGAGGGAAGGTGGAGGCAACGCCGCCTTAAAGAGCTTTGGCGTCTGCGTGCTGCCCTGGGGAACCAGAAGTGAAAGAATGTGTGTGAGGTTTAGGGTGTGCTCTCCAGGCAGCAGGATGGAGTTCATCCCAGACCCCCGGCACTATTTCTAATACTGGCGTTGCTGAGGATGCACCACTTGAATGACAGGTTGGCTGGTTAGTGAATGACAGCTATAATTTACTAAGCATCGCATCTACGATAAAAGTAGAAGCCGTCGTTGAGGGCTTACCGTGAACTATTTGTGTGCTAGGTGGTTCATGTATGCTTTCTAATTCAACCTACCCAGAAGACCTGCTGTCTGCATTCTGTCCCCGTTTTACAGGTGTCACTACTGAGGCTCAGCGACGGTCAGCCCCTTGTTCCAGGTTGCAGAGCTGGCGGGTGCAGCGCTGAGGCTGCCGTGCCAATCATTTTCGCCCCAAGGCCCGTGTTCTCCCCCCTCCCCGGTTCGCACCTTTGTAAGCTCAGGCTGTTTATTTTTACAGGCTGATCGGGGACCCCAGGGGTCTCTGAGTGGCATCCCTCCCCTCCCCCAGGTGGAGCTGCACCAATTGGGGAGCACTGTGGCTTCGTTGTGGTGGATGGAAATGGCTTTACGATCCTGGGTGTTATGTTGGTAAAAGCAGGCTCTACCTGCATCCAGCGTCTGTTCTGTCTTCACAGCACCATCCAGAGATAGAATAAAAAATGCGGATGAGGGCAATTTTGGCACATGACAATTTTCAACTTTAGAGTGTTTTTCCAAATGGCGCTGCAGCCCTTACGTGGTCTGTGCTGAAGAGACTGGGACGTTTTGTTCCTTCTGAGCAAACCTGCGGGGAAGCAAAGCACACAAAACCAGCTTTAGTGCAGAGATGTGAGGGAGCCGCTGTTGTGTGGGCCGCCGCCAGCTCCGGGCGCCCACGCTGCGCCTGCAATGGGCTGCACACTGGGGGTGCGAGGGAGGGCAGGCAGGCCCTGCCTCGGTCCGTGGGCGGTGGACTTCCTTAGGGAGCCAGTTACAGGGAACAGGACCCATTCAAATGCTCCAGGTGACAGGGTGTCGGAAGGATAGTGCGGTTCAGCCGGGTCCCACAGGGTGGGGGGTGCACCGGGAAAGTTGCTGGTTCCTCCCCCTCAAGTGGGCTCTATAATCCCCCCACTCTGACACACACACCTGCTGTATTCCTCTCACATCTGTTTTCTTATTAATTGGTTGCCATGCCTACCACAGGGAAATGTACGTCAATCAAAATATTCCAGAGAATGGCCGACTCCCCTAACGTGGGGCGAATGTTACCTGTTAATATTCCGTGAAGTTAGTTAGTCCGGTCTCTCATCTTCCATTGTCCCCCAGCCTGGGCTGGAACCCTACCTCCGCCTCGCATTAGCTGACTTGGGCAAGTTCATGGCACCCCTGTCACTGTCAGTCCCCTGGGTTGTAAGGTAGCTTCTGACACACACACTTGCTGGGAGGAGTGAGCGGAAGAATGTGTGTGAAGTGCTTAGAAGGAAGCTGATAGACAGTAGCTACTGGCATTTTCGAAGGTCTCTCTAAGTCTGGGGAAGAGAGCTGCTGGGTCCAGGGTGCGGGCTGGGTGGGCTGATGCAAGCCCTAGTGCCCAGGGCCCTGGCCTTGATTCAGTGGGGCCTCCAGTCAGGGAGGCTGGTTGAGGAGGGAACAAAAGGGAGTGTAAGAGCACCACCGAGGAGGGTCCCAGGAGCCCCACGGAGCCAGGAGCTGGGAAGGCCAGCAGCAGGGTGGGGCTGAATCCAAGGCCCAGAGGGAGTGGAAGTGGCCTTCCAGCTGTGATGTTTGTGAGTTGAGGTAGTCAGCCATCACGAGATTCAGTCATGGGCTAGTGATGTGGGAAGATCTGTTAGGACAGTGCCCGAATCACTGCTGCACCCCCAGCCCCCAGCCCAAGGCTCTGACGTAGCAGCCACTCGCAAACATTCGTTGCCTGAATGAACGGCTGGCTGGCTGGCTGAGCGGGTAAGGACTGGCACACGGACTGTTGTGTGGGCAAACAGAACTGGCAGGGGCACGAGGAACCGTGGGGTGCAGAGTTGTGGGCGGTGCTAGACCATATTTGGGGGGCAGATTTTTATATGAAATCGTCTTGTTTTATTTAATTATCGTAATTCCCCTGTGAACTAGATACCATTACTTTCATTTCCCAGATGTGCAAATTGAGGCTGAGAGGTGGAAAACCTGTCTGAGGGCCTCATAGCTAGCAAGTGGAAGAGCTGATTCAAACTCAGATATGCCTGACTCCAGACTCTGAGACCAGCTGCACCGTGGTGCCGCCTGCCAAAATGCCACCTCCCCGAGTGGACACAAATGACCAGATGGCAGCCAGAGTCTCAGACGATTGGGGGTATGGGACACATCTGGTCAGAGCCAGTGGCCTGTTGACTCGGGGAGCTCAGGGCGTCATCTGACAGGCTGCGTGGGGCAGTGTGGGTTTGTGAGAGAAGAGAGAGGCCGTGGGCACACAGAGCCCCCCTCTCGGGTGAGGAAGCCTGGAGAAGGGCGTGGCCGCCCTATGTTCAGCTCTTTCCAGAATGGCGTGCTTGGGTGCCGCCTTGGGGTGAAGTGGGCATGGGGCGGTAGGCATGGATGCGAGCAGAGCTGGGGGACAGTCGAGTGAACTTGAGTCAGAGGCCTGGACTGGGTGTGCCGGCCCATTCTCATGATATCGTGGGAAGTAAATAAATACGAAGAAGTACGCATGGAAGTACTTTTAAGTCTGTCGGTTTATCTCCCTAGGCGGAGGCTCTCGGCGAAGGATAAGAAAGACCATGAGCAACCTGAGAGAACCGACCCCTGCACCTACTGGCTTGGATGCACCTCCCTGGGACACACACCCCCTTGGGACTCCCGGGAGTGACCTGGCGAGACAGAGTGAAAGGTGAAGACTCAGCAGTTCCACAGGTAGGGATGAAATGCTAGTCAGAGCCCTAAAGTGAAGTTAACACGGCCCCATTGCCACCCACAGGCCAGTGGGAGCTGTGGCATTTCGGTTCCACGGAGAAAACATTTTTGCTTCACTTAGCGGAGCTGAGTACCGTGTGTACAGATGCGGAAGCATCCCTAGGGACAGAGACCTCAGGGCTGTCCGCTGCCCTGGCACGGGGCCCTTTTCTATCCAAAGGGTTGAAGGCGCCTGAATTTTTGATAGCCCTCCTGCCAAGAGGTGGACTTCAAAGCTCAGCCCTTTGGATGGAGTGAGCTTTGTGACCCGCAGGGCAGAGTGGAAGTAATGCTACTCAAGGCCTTAGGGATTTGCAGGCTTATTCTTCTCACCTCTTTGGACTCTTTCTGAGAATGCTGAGCCTCCCTGTAGGAGCCTGGCTACCCTGGGGCCATCGTGCTGGAAAGGTCCCAGGGTGACTCTCAGTGCAGCCCTGCCCAGACTTCCAGCCACCCCACCAGGGTGTCGGAAATGAGAGTGAAGCTGTCTGGTCCTGCAGACCAGCCCATCCCCCCAGCGCACACCACGGAGTGATTTCAGTTGGTTCTCTGTGGAGCAGAAGACTCACCCAGCTGAGCCTTTCCCAAGCTCTAGGCCCACAGACTTGTGAGATACAACGAAATGGTTGCCTTTTGTTGAAGCCACTGAGTTTTGGAAAAATCTGTTATGCAGTAACAGATAACCAGAACTATCACTCCTCCGATCTCTTTTTGCCCAAATCGGGGAGGGCCTCCAGTGCTGGTCACGATAGCTGTGCTTATGGAGAGGAACCGAGTGCAGTGGGCATGCGAGGACATCTGGGGACACTGTTGCTCTGAAGCTGGGTCTCTGTGGACTGGGGCCTCCTTCTCATCAGCTCAGATCGAACAAGTTATCTCTAGGTGCTCGGGAGCCCTTTGGGCTCTGTAGGAGAAGATGGGCCATGACACGTCAGGTCTTCTGGAGGAGAAAGGACCGTCTTCTTCCAGCTAGGAGCCCGCCTAGTCCCCTGGTGCCGGAGGACAAGGCCGTTGTGGGGGGTGTGGTGTGCGGCACTGGCTCCTGCACTCACGGGGCAAGGGTCTGTCTTGTCCTCCTGGGCCCCCGCTGTGCCCATGACCCTCAAGGTGGGATGCAGCTCTTCTGTTCTTTGCTCTCTGCCCAGGCCAAACGGTGGAGAGAACAGAGCTGCTCTGTCGGTACAGCAGCTCTGAAAGCCGCACACGTTCGTTGGAATTACTGCAGTTCTCAGTCTCTCCGTGTCTATTGGTTGTGCCCCTGGCGCCTGGCCCCTGGAGCTGAGGCTAGGCAGAGCTCTCCGCCTGCTGAGAGGTCATGCCATGTGGGGGGGGGGGAGACTTGCAGCACAGGGTGGGGGCAGGGTCACCAGGGGGACCGAGAACAGCTGGGGACTGACACGGGCATACCCAGTCCAACAGGAGCCAGGTCCTTCGTGGTGACGGGAGCTTCAGACACCGAGCGTGTCATAAGCAGGCTCTGCATCTTCAGAGGTCAGAGCAGGGCTGGCAGCAAGGGGATCAGGTTCACAGAGGGCACAACACAGGCTTGGCGTCCTTGGCGGTGTGTGCAGGAAGGGGGGGTGGAGGGTGTCCTGGTAGGTCCCACCAGGGCCTCAGAAATGAAGGGTGGCTTCAGCTTGCTTTCTTAGGGACTCGGAAGTGGCAGGGATGATGATGGCGAGGATGAGCGTCTCTACTGAGGACTTGTTCCTCGTTAAGTATTATCTTTTCGATCCCCAGCTATTTACAAGGGAAGAAATATTCCCACTTCACAGCTGAGGGAACTGGGGTTTAGAGACTTTCAATGCTTCGATTGGGGCCACACAGCTAGCTGTGGTTGAACCAGGTTTCTCATTTTATTCTGGCCTGGTTCTAAATGTCACCTTTCCGCTGCCCAGGAGAATCGGCCTTAGTGAAGGTGAAAGCCCGGGAGGCTAATCCGCTACTTTGTTATTTCACAGTCTCGCAGGCAGATTATCCCGCATTTGGAGGGGATTCTGAGGCCATCTAGTCAGCCCGCCATGGCTTAGAACCTCACTGAGCGGTTCCTGCTTCAGAGGAATTAGGGAAGGGACGGCAGAAGCAACAACTTACAGGCAGTCTCCTGCTCCGCAGGGCTTGACCGTCCTAGCAAATCTCGGTGCCGCCTCCTTTCTCATTCCTGTGCGGTGCCCGTTCCCTCCTGTCTCGCTCCACCTTCTGGAGGGGAAGGGCTGGAATGTATCTGGAGGCAACATTGTATATTCCCTTCGATCCTGATTTTGTTGTGTGGCCAAGAAGACCAGAAGGAAACACATGCTCAAATGTGGCAAGTCATCATCCCTGGGGTGTGGGCTAACTGATTTTCGGGTCTGTGTTGATGCGGTTTTTCCTGTGTGGTCCAAAGTGTTTAAAGGACAAGCTCACTGTTTGAAGAAGTTTCAGTACAGCCTGCTGGTCTGCAACTCTGATCTAGGATCTTCCAATCCCATCTCCACTCAGGAGGCCGGGGACGGGGTCCTTCACTGGGAAGAGAGTAGGGGAAATTGACAGAGATCAAACCAAGTCCGTCTTGTGCCCGATTCACACACAGTGGGCTCCAGAAGTCTTCGTGCGTGCTGAATGGAAGTGTAATTTTCTTCAGCCCGCCTCGCGGGGGTGTTGGAAAGAGTCAAGAGGCAAAGTCAGCACGTTTCTGTAAACTCTCTCGCAGACAGAGCAGAGATAGGAAGAAGGTTATCTGTTGCTAGCAGTGAAAGAAGTTGCTCTTAAGGAGAACATGCCACGCTAGCTTTATCGGTATTCCTGTTCTCACGCCTGAGCGTGACCCCGTGACCCTTGCAAGGCCCGTTCCCATAGCAGCCACCACAGGGAAACTTCCCTCTGACCTCGCTAGCCCCGTTTGAAAATTTTCCAGGGCTCCCTATTGCCTGCAAGGTGAAAGTGAGTTCCGTGTTAAGGCACACGGATTACCTGCCGACCCTTGACTCTGAGCAGTAAGCCTCGGTGATGTCTCAGGGCCTTTGCACACGCCCGTCCTTCCGTCCAAAATGCCTTTTCTCACTTTGCGCACCTTCTACACCCGTGACCCAGGGCCCTCCGCTATGCAGGCTGCCTGGCATTCTGTCCCTGCCTGATTGTGTCACTGGCTTCAGCACTAATCAGCACCTTTCAGCTACTCCCCCTGTTACCTGAACTGCAGGGGCTGCAACTATTGCCTGCTTTCCTGGGTCCCCAGCTGGGCTGTGAACCCGGTGAGGGAGGGGCTGCTGTTGTATGCATGATCGTATCCCAGCACCTGGCGCTCGGGCGAGCCAGGGGATTCACACTGAGGAAGTTTGTTGAACTGAATGGCTGGATTGCATTTGGGGGGAACAGGAGGGTCCTTGTCATGTAAACTTCAAAACTACGTACTGGAAAGAGGAGCGTCTCGACTGAACAACGTAGCGATTTCCCGTGTGATTTGTGATTGGGGGGGCACAAGCAAGGGTGTCGAGTTGCAGCCCTGCTTGTTGGAATTCTGGTGCAGCAGGCCTAGCAGTGCCTGTTAAGTCTCCGAGCAGCTGCGAACACTGCTCCGTGCCCCGATGAAAAGGAGTCACGGAGGAAATGAAGTCACAGGTGAGACAGCCAAAGGGACACCCGTGTGCACAGTCACGGGCCTTGCAAATCAGTTCTTAGGGCAGCCAGAAGACCCGGCCAGCCTGCTTTGTGCACTTGGGACAACTCAGCTGTGATCTTGGCCAGCTGTGGCAGAGGACTCGGATAACCTGATGCTGCAGCAGGTTGGGAGTCAGCTCGAATGCGGACGTGTCTTCAGAAGGGACTGTGGCTTATTCGGCATCCAGGAACCACCTCCGACACTGGAAAGCAACTTGTGTTTCTGTCACCAGGACCCGTCCCCTTTTCTCCCTTGTCAAACGTTTCATTCAAATTCCCAGTCTAAGTCTGACACTGGGAGGACATTTTCACACACACACAAAAAACCTTTTTATCAGTTCATCCTCCTTACGTTTTCTAAATTCCAGCCTTCTCAAATTAGCCTGGCTGAAACAGCACCCCATCAGGAGAGAGAAAGCCTGCACTGTTTTCTCCAGATTCTGAGAAAGTCTGGATGGCTCCCATTTTGCTCAACAGACTCATTTTTTTGATGTTTTAAATATTCCACGGCCACCCCCTGGGCACTCCAGCCCAGACCCCGAAGGTGAAGCCGACACTCATCACTTGAACCGCTGCTGCTGGCGTGGACTGGACAGGAGGGGCTCGAGCCGGTTGGAAGCTCCAGGAGGCCACGCGCCCAGTGGCGTGCCCATCAGAAGAGAGGCTCCAGGACAGGGGTGTTCTCACGAAGAGGCCTGGCTGGCCGCTCAAGGTCACCTTGCCTCAAAGAATTGATTAGAGATGGAAGGTGCAGTGACAGATTTGTAATTCTCTGTTTTTAAACCTCTCTTTCTATATATACATTTTTAAAGGCATGCATGCTCATCTTGTTTGAAAAACCTAAATTAGCACAATTTACACTAAGCAAAATGTAAAATAGTTCCTGTTCCCAATTTTTACCAATTAACTCTATTCCCCAGATGGGGACACTAGCAACAATTTTCTGTGTATGCTTACAGGCATTTTCTGTGCATGTGTTTATGACAATTTTGGGGACACATAAATGATGTCACATATACATCATATGCCAGGATCCCAGTAGGAAACAAGTGGCACATTGGAATCAGGGAAATCTGAAGAGTGTGCCCAGGAATTAGTCACACCGGTGCAGGTGATGAACTGAGGAGCCGTAGCAGATGGAGCAGGAAACTGTGGCCAGGGCACAGACCTATCCCCAGCCCCAAGGCTATCCCCAGCCCCAAGGCCAGGGGAATGAGAGGGAGAGCATGGTGCTTAGCACACCGTTTCGGGGTGGGGGCACACAGGCAGCCTGAGGCAGCCTTGCTATGGGGATCCAGGAGCATAAATCCTTGGGCCTCTGTCTCCTCTGCTCGCTCTGATGGGCTTCTGGGCTCCCCAGGGTGGATGCCAAGAGGAAGCCAGGGGCAGGTCTTTGGGGTGGTCCCTCCGGCGTCTCCAGGGTGTGGAAGGGTGGGGACGGACCGCTCCCCAGCACACATGCCATTCTGCAACTTGCTTGTTTTATTTAGCAGTGCATCATGGATCTATAGTTATGTTTAAAATGATTTCATAGTGTCTAGCTATATAGATCTGCCATGAATTGTTTACCTAGTTGCCTATCAAAAAAATTGGTTTCCTAATCACAATTATATGTGAAATTTACCTCACTGTCAGTGGACCCACAGGGAATAGCCACTCAGGAGACCGTTGGGCTGTACTTTTTAAAAAATGCGTTAACTTTTAAAATAAAGGGCATTGCTAGGGGCCCTCGTGGTTCTAATGTCCTCATTGGGGGCGGGGGGGATATTGACAAAATCTAGTGCCCCCAGGCCAGAGTGCTTCTCCTCTCTGGCTTCAGGAAAGGGGTCCCACCCTGCCTGTCTACTACAACCTGTCTACTTCCAGTTCAGTGAACACGCAGGGCCAAGGCCAGCTCTCGGTCTGTCTCCACTCTCTGTCACCAACGTTTAACAGAGATGCTGTCGCCGAGGGCAAGTGTCCTCGGAAAGTTATGTTGTCCGCTTTCAACATGACCAAGGAGTTTACAGAGATGTAGAGGTGGGAAAAATCTCCTGGCTCTTACTCCCGCGCAGTCTGAAAAGGAGGGTGACCAGTGTCATTTGCCATCTTTGCTCTCTCTTTTCTGGGTCTGGCTACTCAGTTCGGTCTTGTTTTTGGAACCCGGCTGAGACCACAGTCCGTAGTTCGCACAGTGAATGTGGCATCGGAGCTCGGGGCCTGGAA
Organism: Macrotus californicus; assembly: GCA_007922815.1. Classification (NCBI taxonomy): domain Eukaryota; kingdom Metazoa; phylum Chordata; class Mammalia; order Chiroptera; family Phyllostomidae; genus Macrotus; species Macrotus californicus. The sequence goes on from VMDR010001233.1 coordinate 87,411, forward strand.
GACGGAGGGCTTTCCGAAGGAGAACCATTGGCAGGACTCACGGGCTGGGACGGGAACCCTGTCAAGATGGCGTGTGGAGCACACACAGGGCTTTTGTCCCGACTGAAGGAATCTCTCCTCTGGGCAACTCTGTAATTCTCAGAGCTGCGTCAGTGCCAGGAAAGGGACAGGAGCTATTTTAGGAAGCCCTGTGGGTCTTGCTGGGAGAGTTTTGACAAATTGGACATAAAGAGGCTAAATGTGTGTGTCCTCACATTCCTTTCTCACTGGGTCGGTAAGGAGAGGCGTCCAGAATGCACAGGAGCACTTACTCGGGTGTGGTCCCCAGTGGGGCTCCCTGGGCGGTTCAGCCTGTGGTTTAGAAATGCCAGTCACAGTAGGAATTGCTACTCTTCCTCTGTTAACTGCTGCCATTACCTGAAGATGGTTGATCAGAACTGTCATGTAACAGACAATGGCGGTTAAAAGATGAATATGACATCATCTCTGCCTAGGAAAAGAGACAGTTCAGGTCCACACCGTGAGCTGTGGACAACGATCACTCTGACCCTTGTTAAAGATGGTCAAGCAGACTTTATCCAAGGGATTGCCGCAGTGGGGTTTTGCATTAGGGAGAGGGATGCTCGCTCTGAGTGTCACAAGGGAAAGTAAGGATTTGTAGCCAAGGGGCAGGCTGGGGTCAGGGATGGAAAACTACTAAGAGAGCAGGACAATTCCTGCTAAACTGACCTGATAAGATTCTTGCTGAAGGCCAGCCGGATGACCAGAGATCAGCCAGGGGATGGTGGGGATGAGGAGTTTGATCAGCTGTTGGGGTCGATCAGCTATTGAGGGTGTGAGATCCTCGCTGAAAAACTGTAGTTGCCCTTTGCTTCAGCATCTATGAATGTGATTGACTAATCATGATGATGTTCTACCCGAATTCATTCACTAATGCTCACAGCAGTCTAGGCTAAGACTAGGCAAGGGGATGTTCCAAATCTGAGAAAGAACATGAGAGAACCAAGGTCCAGAGCGTTTAGGTGGCCTTCTGGAGGCCACTCAGCCAGGGAGGGGCAGGGCTGCAGTTGAAATCCTGGCTCTGTGTCTTCCAAAGCCCGGCACCTTCAGATCATTCTGCCGCACTCCAAGTCCCTGCCCACAGTCAACATCTTTACGCTCTTTTAAAAACTATTTTAAAATAATAGTTGACATAACATGGTCATGTTCTTGACTCTAGGGGTAACTCTAGGAATTACCAGTGTGCTTGTCGAATTCGGAACTTGGAGACTGGCTCTGCCCCCTTTTCTCTGCCTGTGCTCACCCTTCTGCCGCTTGGAGGAGACAGGACAGATGAGGCAGGGTTTTCCACTCTGGACCTCGTGTGTTAGTCTCCTTGGGCTGTCATAACAAATGCTACAGATTTGGTGTTTGTATACAAAGTACGACAGAAACTTATTGTCTCGCAGTTCTGGAGCCTGGAAGTCTGAGATCGAGGTGTCGGCAGGGCTGGTTTCTCCTGAGGCCTCTCTGCTTGGCTTACACATGGCCATCTCCTTGCTGTGTCCTCTTGCAGTTTTCCATCTGCACAGATGCCACCCCGGTGTCTCCCCTCTTTGTATGTGGACGCCAGGCATTTCGGACCAGGGCTCCTCCTTTACCACAATTTATTACGTCATTAGCCTTAATTACCTCTTTAAAAACTCTGGTTCCAATTTTAGGCATGTGGTGAGACAGACTAGGGGTGAGCACTTCAGATTTGAATGTTGGGGGAACATAATTCAATCCATAACATCTAATATATTTTAAAAAATCAGTTGCAAAAGATGAAAAGGATATTCTAATAAAAAAATATACATTTTAATTCTCACCCAAGGACATGTTTTTTAAAGTGATTTTAGAGAGGGAAACATCGACATGAGCGAGAAACAGCGGTTGGTTACCTCCCGCATGTGCACTCACTGGGGATCAAACCTGCAACCTAGGTATGTGCCCTGACTAGGAATCGAACCTGCAGCCTTTTGGTACATGGGATGATGCTCCAACCAATTGAGCCAGCTGGTCAGGACCCAAAAGACTTTCATCCTCCAGGAGCTTACAGGTTATATGAGGATACCTACAGAAATACAGGGACAGCGAGCAATTTGGGAGCTGAGAAGGTCAGGGAACCACGGGCTTCAGTGGTTAAGGAAGGCTGCTGGGAGGAGGCAGCGTACAGAAGACCTCGAAAGATGCTTGCACATTTCCAAAGAAGAGGCCCTGCCTAAAACTTAGATAGAGGTGAGAAGTCAGCTCTCAATGCGATGGACTTCCATAAGTATTTCCTGAGAATCTCCTGCTGCCAGGCCTGAGCCGTGGGGTGAGACTGCAAAGAAAGAGATTTGACCTTGAGTTGCCCATGCTCCAGGCATAGGGTGACTTAGAGCCTTCCGAGGGTTGATCATGTACTGCAGTGGTCCCCAACTCTTTTGGCACCAGGGACTGGTTTTGTGAAGACAATTTTTCCGTGGACCAGAGACGGGGGGATGGTTTCGGGATGATTCAAGCACATTACATTCAAGCTCCCCTTCTGCTGTGCAGCCTGGTTCCTGACAGGCCCAGAGGCACTAGTCTGAGACCTGGAAGTTGGAGATATGGGACAGACAGGGAAGTGTGAAGCGCAGACATTTGAATTTGGCTTATGGGAAACAGCTGTGTCTCCAAGCCATGTGGAGCTGGGTCGAGTGGGGCCCCAGCCTTGGTACCGGCTGCTGTTCATGCCCAACTCCCCAGCTGTGTCTGCCTGCCCGGAGCTCTCCTCGCTGACCAGCCCCGGCATCCGTTCCCTGTCTGCACGGCTGTGATCAAACACTCTGTCCGCCTGCTAGTCAGTTTGCAGATTGTTCCGAGTTTGAGTTCCACGTAGCAGGACCTTGTGTTTTGTATTTTCCTGCCCCATGAACACTAGTCAGTGTGGGCCCCAGCCACAGCCCAGTCTGACCTGGCACTGTGTGAATCCCCAGAACGTTTGAAACCAGAGCACACGCCCGTCACCCTCACAGCACTACAATTTCCATCAATTGCTCTCAGATGACGGCTCCCCTTCTGGACGGTGCGCCCTTTAGGAGAAAAATCATTGATACGTTAATTACAGCTTTCATCTGGAGGGTCCAGCATTTCTAAACATTTACTTGAATTTCATGCCACAGTGGGGGATAATCGCCTGCAGAAGGGTCACACTGGCCTGCACACTGACTTGGGGTTTTCGGATGTCCCTCCTCCAGGCTAAAGAGCCCAGGTGGCAGCTCTGGCCTCTCATCATTCTGGACAGCCTGGCCACATCCGTCTTCTGTGTAGTGGTAACACAGGGTAATAGATGATACTCGAGGGGTAACCTTCAAGCTCAATGGCCAACCTGTCCTTTCTGGTCCCATGCTGTGGCAGGTGAGATGGTGAACCCTGGGTCTCGGAGAAACACTAACAGGTGCCAGAAACTGGGGCAGCAGTGACACAGCCTCATCCTTCTGGGTGAAGGACCCAGAAGGACCCAGTCTATTGACATGGGGTGGCAGCATTTTACCTGTGGGTGACCCGATGAAATTCCAGCAGGTGGGGCCTCCCTGAGGCTGCTCTCCTTTTGCAGGTTGGCAGGGTACTTCCTGGGGACTCACCTGTCCTTTGAGAAGGAGCTGATGACCACTGTCTTGCTCCGTGCTGGGCCCCTGGCCTTCTTCCTCTTCCCTCCTGACCCGTGTGTACTTCTGCAGGTTTAATCACGGAACACTTGTCTTTAGGGATTCTCTGAGGTTTGCTTATCTTCCTCTGCAAAACCACAGATGGGGTGTTACAAACAGAGGGTTTCAGGGATGTACACAAAGGAGCTTTGCAAACAAACGGTTTCCATAAACAAACACTGTAATTGCTTCCGCCTGGATCGTCACTGCCCACAGAACATGCTGGAAGACAGCCTTCAGGAGCACGCTGGTGGGTCTCCTGGCTGAGCTGTGTTCTCCCAGTTGGTGAGTTTTTCTTTGGGGCTGCACTCGCCACCCAACAGATGAACGGAGCACAGGACTGAGGGCAGGCAAAGTGGATGTCCACCTCAACCGCCATGGCCATGGGGCCTTGGGGACGTCAGCAAATGGGCCTCATCTCTGCCAGCACACGGGACGTTTCAGTGCGATCACATACATTGATACCAACACGGCTACCCCTTAAAACAACCACCTGTCTGATACTCACTATGTGCCAAACGTTAGGTGAGGCCACATACAGGTTCATTTAGCCTCATTGCCATTTCCGCCTCCAGGATGTCCACGAAGTCCTGGATCAGAGGGAGCTGCACATGCCCTGAATGCTCCCTACCGCCTAGCAGGGTGTGAGTGGCGCCCCGTGTCCTGTGCACGGCCTGGCCTGCTCAAATGTCAGCAGCTGTGACATGTGTTTTATTTTATTCAAAGCTGACGCCAAGGATTTTTTTTTTAAAAATAATTCATATGTATTTTTTTGTTAGAAAATACATTCCAGGGTTTCTCACCTCACACTACTAAGGGGCACACTACTTGGGACTGGACCATTCTTGCCGTGGGGGCTGTCCTACACCCTGTAAGATGGTAAGTCGTAACCCCCGATCTCTACCCACTGGGTGCTGTTGACACCCATGCTGTCTGTCCCTACGCCTGCCCCCCAGCTGTGACAATTACAATGACCCCAGACATTGCCAAATGTTCCCTGGGGTGCAAAAGTGGCTCCGCCCCCTCATTGGAGTCACTGGTCTCTTCACCTGTGGTCCAGTTTAAAATGTGCCAGCAGGATAAGAGCACAGCAGGATAAGAGCAGTCTCTCTTCCCTTCTGCCTAGCCACTCAGCTCCCCACCAATGATTTTTATTTTTATTTGGTGTTTGGGGTTTTTACAGCAAAGAAAGCCACCCTCGTCATTGCTGAGTGCACACACGTAGGCCTTGCGTGCAGAAAGCTGAAGGGAAGAGCCGGCAGGGTGCATGGCTTTGGTGAGGCTGCCTGAACGGCCTGCCACTCAGGGCTGAGGCCAGCTAGTCCAGACTGGGTTTGCGAACATGGGCAGACGTCGGCAAAAAGGGAAAAGACAGCAGGGCTTAGTCCCTTGTCTCCAAATGCTGTGAGGTCTATTCTGTCCTGAAAAACAACAGAAAACAAGCCTAAAGCCTACCCTTCCCTCACTGGTCCGCCGTTTCCCAGAGGCCGGGCCCTGCTTTGTGCCGTCGGCGCCTCCAGTCTTCTGCGATGGCTTTGCCATGTGCCGCTGTCTCTCCATTCGTTCCACAGTCAGTGTCTTGTGTCTGCAAAGCGTTTTCCTGGGAAACAAAGGAAAGTGCGTGCCCATGCCTCTTCCCTCAATGGGCCTCCGCAAGCACCACGGGTCCATTGGGCAGGTGAGGAAATAGTCTCTGAAGAGTCCATCTTTCCTTGTTAACAGAGAAGAACTTCTGAATCAGTCTTGAGCTGGCAGAGAAGCAACGGGTGCAGCGCACACACTCCTGCTTCCTTGAACCGGGGGCTGCGCCGCTGACCGGGTGCCCCATCATGCCCACGACTTTAGTGTCTCTTACAGGTGGGGACAGTCTTGCACGTGACCGTGGCAGACCCACACCGCCCCGAATTAACCTGGATGCTTCCCTACCGTCAACCCTGGGTCCCACACGGGCTTGGCTGCTGCCCCGTGCTTCTCCCAGAGCACATGCGTGTTGCTGGCTCTATCCACTTGCCGAGGCTCCTCCATCCCCAGCGGTCTGCCACAGCTCCTGACTTTTCCTTGACTCCCGTGACGTTGACACTTGTGCAGAGGACAGGCCAGCTATTTTGCTGACTGTCCTAAAAATGTAAGTTTATCTAATATTTCCTCATGATTAGGTTCAGGTTGTGTGGGAATACGGCAGAGGCGATGCTGTGTCTTCTAAGGCCAGTTTCTTCAAGCATCCGACGTGGGCAAAGTGTGCTTCCTTTATGGAGAATGGCATTTGCAAACTGGATCTGGGTGCGAGTGGGGCTCCTTGCTGCTCTGTGGACCACCGACATCAATAGGTACAAACAAGTATAAATGTGTGTAGTGTAGGCGGACGTACATAAACTCACACATCCACATGACACGCGCACACATACTCCCCAGCTCTGTCCACTGGGAAGGTCTAGGGAGTGTGTCTCCTGACGGCGTCTATGTGTGGTGTGCCGTGATTTCAGCAGCATTTTAAGCTTTAATGATGTCGGAAGCATAACTATTATAAACTGACAAAAATCATTATTGGGGAGTTCACTTAAATCTCTTTTGCCTTTCAGTTTGAAAATTTTGAATAAGTTTTTGCTGTTGGGTCAATGTTTTCCATCTTTAGAAGTGCTGAGAGAAATGAAAGCTTCGTAGTTCAAAATTTACAAACTAAGCGCATGTGAAAGAAATAGCAGTAACTAACCTCTCAAATGGCGTGCTTTGCAAATTGCAGCATTTACACTCTGAAGTTATTAAAGCTCAAAACTACACGTACATCTTAGGGCATGCTCGATACTGGAAACCATGACCTCACACAATAGGCACAACTCCAGCCTCACAGAAAAGCTCATCCTGGTTTTCTGCCTTTCCTTCCTTCTAACCCTCGGCTCCAAAAGTGAGGCATCTGACTCTGTGATGGTAATGTGTTTTCTTGTTTGCTGACCCCCGTGTGTGTGACCAACCTTCCATCCTTGCTGTGGGTCCCACCGGGTGTCCTCAAGCCCAGGCTCTGGCCCCCGTGCCGGGCCGCACTGTGCCCTGGCTCCCGGCTCCTACTTCCCATTCTTGGGGGTCCCTCGCCATCCCCGCCCTGGCCTGGCCATGCGGACGCTTTCCTCGTCTGGCTCCCAGGCCTCTGCTGGGGCCTGTGGCTCCTCTGCCCACCCGCTACTGTCCTTTCTCACCCCTCCCGGTGGCTTTAGGCCTGAGCTGTTCTGGAAGGGAACAGGAGAAGGGGGGGAAGGGTGAATGAGGTCCTGCCTCACCCACAGCACTGCACCGTGCTCTCTGGGAGGTCATGGTGTTCTTACCTCAATCTGAGTGGTCTTGGTGCTTTAACAGCCTATTATATATACTGCAAACCTGTGTATTTACTAACTAAACATCAAAAGTAAATGTTGTGGAAGTTATATCTTTGTGAGACAGTTCTATAGTGCTGTGGTCCAGGGAGGTTCTGGACACCAAGAATCGCCATGAGTCCTTGCTGTGTGTGCCCGGTGACACGGCCGGGGCAGATTTCCAACAGTGAGAGGCACGTCCTCTGCAGCGGGAGAGGAATGGCTGTGCAAAGGCAGGTGGACGTAAGAGCCGCTGCGGTGCCAGCCCCTACCACGGGCATGTGCTTGGGCAGGGCGTTGAGGGGGCCAGGACTGAGAACTGGCCCACATTCGCTGCACACTGGGAGTTTGGGGAGAGCGTCTAGCCTCCCGGGGCCTCACACTTCAGCCCGAAGACCTCGGCAATCAGGGCCGAGCACCTGGGTGTGGTCCTAGCACCTGAGGGCCCCCTCCAGAGGGGGGCGCTGTGTTTAGTGCTTGCTCTTTCCACTTCCCAGCTCACTATGTAGCGGTCTTCTCTTTGCCTCACAACTTTATATGATGTGACTGAGTAGTTGCTGGGGAAACTTTAAGAGCCAGTCTCTGTGCTGAGCACCAGGGAGACACCGAGGAGTGAAACCTGCCTTTGCCCTCCAGGTGCTCAAAGCCGAGAAGGAAGCGGAGAGGAATGCACTGTGGCGGTGACTGGCCCCCGGGAGGCACGGGCGGGGGCGGGGACGAGAGAAATTTACAGCTGGGGACAAGAAAGAGAGTTTCACAGGGAAGACCTCATTGACTTGACTCTTGACAGAGCGAGCAGGGCTTGACCATGCTGAGAGAGTAGGAAGAGAAGGGTTCTAGAGAGGTGAGGAGGACCAACTAGGTCTGGGCTGCTCCCTGGTGGGCGCCTGCCGTCTGTCAATCACTGACTTTGATGGAAGGCCCGCAGTGACGCTCAAGACGGTGTCACGCAATATATGATGAAGGGCTCGAGACAAATATAGGTGCTTTAATTGCAACATATATTAAAGCAATTAAGCTAATTATGGTAATGATAGAAGGCTGCATCTCACTCTAAGAGCAAGCGTCCGAAGTGTGAAATGACAGCATCTTCCTTCCGCCGCGTGCTCTGGGCTTTAATGGGAACCATGACCCTGGGAGGCAGGTTTTATCACTGTTTTCACTGAAAAGAGGGAACGGGCCTGGGGAGGGCAAGCTCTCTTGCTCTGGACCGCAGACAGTAGGTGGCGGAGCTGGAATTCACAACCAGGTGTGCGCTCCTCTGAGTTGTGTGCTCCTGCCAGCGGCCTGTCCCTGGTCTCCGTGTCTTCTGTCACGCCCCCGTGCAGTCTCTGTGTGACTGTAAATCCAGCACACAGTCCCCAGGGCAGGGCTCCCTCCACACAGTCCTCCTCAGGTCCCTGACGGATGCGCTCCCTGTGGCTGCGACTGGCCGAGGGCAGCTGCGTGGAGAGCAGGAAGACAGGGTTGAAGCATCCTCAGGAGGTCATTCCATCACTGGTTCACACAACAAGCATTTACTGAGAGCCCGTTATTTGCAAGGTACCAGGAATAAGGGGAGAAAAGGCCCAGGATGTGCCCTGAGGAGCTTACTAGGTAGGGAAGAAATCAGACAAGCAGACCCTTCACCAGGCCTGGGCGGGCCCAGAGGGCACCCCCCTCTCCCTTCCTTAGACTCTTCTCACTGGCTGCTGCCTTCATCCATGTTGGGCCTCATTTCACATTTCTGAGCCTGTGGGCAGTGTTACAGTCTCTGTTTACAGACCGGAACTGAGGCTCGGGCAAGAGGACTTGCCCAAGAGCATGCCCCTCATAAAGATGGAAATCCTGGTGGAACCTGGATTCTAGGTGCCAGGCTGGGGTCTGCCCAGCAGCCCCTCTGCCAGAACCGCCTCTGCACACGCCCTTGTCCCTACCTTGGCAGGCAGCCGGCTCCGGGGCTCCGGGCTCTGGGGAATGGGAGGGGGTGTGGCCCACTCTGTGCTGCTGAGACCGACACTGTCTGCTGCGGCTTCTCATCCTCATCGGCAATCCCCACATATTTCTCCTGACCTGAGTCGTCTTTGTCCCAGTTCATGTGCACATTTGTATCTGCGCTTCACTGCAGAGTCGCTCATGCTTGATGGAGGGCGCTGCCTAGGACCTAGCTGGGTGCTACATGTAGACATTGTGTGCACTCTGTCCCTGTCTGAAACCTGGAAAACTTGGGATTTGGAAGCTGCAAAGATTTTGGATAAAGGGTTGGGGACCTATGGTGGAGATTAAGTCTAATTTTAAAAAGAAAGAAAAGAGATTTGAAGAAGTCTATATAAAATGCAGTGGAAATTAGAAGGGGCAGCTTTCTGTCTGGGGGTGTGCTGGGGAGGGAGGAGGCATAGCAGACTGAGGATCAGCAGCTTGGATGAGGTGGGAAGGGTCACAGACCTCACGTAGTGGAGGAGAGCTGGGGCTCTGGATAATTTGTAGATGATGCAACAGGGGCACGGAGAGCACACGCAACTGGTCCAGGGCCATGCAGGCATCCACTAGAATCGTAGTTGGGGCTAAAATTCAGGTTTAGGGCAGCCAGCAGGGGGCGCATCCGCAGCACCTCTGGGCTCCACATGCACACCTGGACAAAGGCTGGCTCCCCAGGAACGTGCTAGCTGCCTACACCTGTGGCTGGGCTTGTGTAGAAACCTCTCCCTACCCCGACCCCTGCAGGGTGTGTGGCCAGCCCTGCTGTCCTGTGTCAGGAAGGAGTGGGCCCCTTGTCCCCACCCCCTGACAGCAGTCCTAGGGGAGTGTGTGCATCTCCTCAGGCTCCCATTGGGCCTTCAGCACCATTTCAGGGAGTTGCTGGCTTTGGGGTTCTTGTTTTGGACCCACAGGCCCCTGGCACTGACATGCTGGAAAGAGATTGTTTCCAGTGCCCCCGGGAAGCCCCACAGCCAGCAAGCCCCCTTCTCTGAGTCAGCGCTAGAGGGACTGTGACCATGGGTCGGCCCCGGATTGGATGAGTTCACTGGGTATGGTTGACTGAGAAGAACACTGGAGGGATGCTTCTGTCTGTCGCAGGTGGAGGGAGCCCCAAAGCCAAGGCCCCAGAAAAGACAACAACAAATGAGATGAGAGGAGGCAGCCTGAGCAGGTTGGGAGGCTGGGCAGGAGGGCGTGGTGGCTGCAGGTGGCTGATGCATGCTCCTGGGAGTCTGGGAGCAGGTGACTGGAACCTGGGAGCTGTGGGGGCAGGTGGCAGGCCACAGGTTTGGGCATTGAGTCCTGCATGGAACTGGTGTGCGAGGCAGCAGCCGGGTTCGGAGAGAGACGCAGCTCTACTGGACGGCTGGCAGTTCCTTAAATCCTCTCTTCCCTTGCGGCTTCTGTCCCTGCCTGCCAAACCCACCACCTGGCCGACTCCTACTCTTCCTTGGGGATTCAGCCTCAGTGCCACCTCCATTAAGCTGACTTTACAGCCCCACCCTCCTGTGGGCAGCCTGCCTTCTGTGCCCAGCACCCTCTTCTCCCTGGCACACAGAGGGCCTTATGATCACTTGTGACTGTCCCAGACGGAGCTCCTTGAGGGAGGAATAGTGTCTCGTTCAGGTAGCACTGATGTCATCAGTTCCTAATCAGTGTGAGACTCGGGGTGTGTGTTGAGCGAAGAGCAGGGATAAGCTGCTGGTCTCAGGAATAAGGAAGTGACTGCCCTGCAGAACCCAGTCCCAGACCAGAGCTGGCTCCATAGCCGGGTAACGGTGGTCGGTGGTTCTTGAGTTGGGTCGCCTGCAGTCTGACCTGGGACTGGACAGGAACTAGTGCTGGATGTAGGACGGAGGCAGCAGGTGGTCGTGGGGTACCAGGCAGAGCCCAAAGCCACCCTGGTACCGATACCGGGGACTCTGCTGCAGCATCCCACTTCTAACCATGGGGTGGCATCTGGGGATGGGCTGAGGCTTAGAGCCCCAGCCCCTTCCTCGTTCGCTTCAATCAGTCAGTGAAACAGTCCTTTCTCATCTGCCTTCATTATGCCTCTCTAATCTCCCAGGCATACAGCCAGCACCCTAGGGGAGGCCCTGATTGCTTCACATGGGGTCTCCACACCCCCACAACCCCACAAGAGCTCCCTGCTTCCATCCATCATGCTCAACAGATCCATCTCCTTGAAGCACCTCCCTGGGGCGCTAACTCCCCAGACTGCCTGGCCAGCTGTAGGAGCTCCTACCAGCAGGCTTCCAGCTTTCTCCTGGAGCCCTGCGCTGTGATTTGGCACCTTTGCCCTTCTCCATGTCACCTTTCGGAGCCCGGCCCTTCATGGCCCAGCAACCTCCTTGGTGACCCTTTCCTGGTGCCCCGAGGGCAGAGTTCACACTAAGTTAGACCCCTCTGCACTCGGCACCTTCTGATGATAATATGGGGTCGGCCATATTATCTCTTTCCCCGCCTTGGACTAGCTCCAGCTCTCTTCCTCTGCATGGCTAATTAAAAGTGGACTAAAAATAAAGCCACTGTCAGTATTAAAGTGACAAAAAAATAAAATAAAAATAGAATGATTTCTCCATTTCTGCACCATAGGAGCAGCTTCTTATTATTCCAGCAGGGAAGTTTTCTTTCTGTCTGACTTCAAATTATTCTCACGTTAGTTGCAAGAGCTTACAGAAGACAGAAATGTTTGGAGTTTGTTTTTGTTGGGTCTAAGTGATATCCCCCCAATTCTCTAATTGTCTGCATACTGTGGTTAAAAGAGACTTATGGTGATAATTTTTAAAGGTTTTTAAAAAGTTTGAAGATTTGTGTGAATTGGGATAAGACATCCCAGTTAAGATGGGTGTTTAGCTCGTTCACATTAAGCCTTAAGAACTGAAACAAAAACCATCTGTAAAAAGACGCTGAATCTGGCTTCCACTCTAGGATGCAGAGTTGCCAAGGGTATCGCCACCCGCACAGCGAAAAAGAGCCGGACTGACTGCAGTTCGTGGCAGTTTGGGAAACCCCCGGGGAGCTGAGGTGGCAGAGGGAACAGCTTGTGAGAAATCTAAGGAGAGGCAGCACTGTCTGGGAGAGAAGTGAGCCCGGGCTCACTGGCACAGACACAGCCCGGGTGAGAGCAGTTCAGCTGGGACAGCTGGCAAAGAGGTCAAGGATGCGTGTAGACCGATGGGACAGGGTAAATCCGCTGGGGCCGCTGAAACTGGGCGTCTGTACCCTCCACAAGGTTCTTGCACAAGTCCTGTCCTACCATCCACCAAGGGAGATTTCAGTAATAACAGCAGGCCACGGTTGGGAGAGGGACAGGAGAGGACCAGGAATGTGGAAGGACACCCTTTCTGAGCCACAGCGTGAAGGGAAGACCCAAACTCGGAGTTGAACAGACACTGCCCTAGTCAACCCTGGACTCCACCCGTCCCGACAGGAATTTTGGAGATGTGATATGCTCCAAATTTTGGAGGGTAACCATAGCAACAGTAAATCGCAAACCCAGCCCAGCACCTGACCAGATTAATGCAAAGCCTCACGCTGGAGACCGAGCCACGGGAAGGTGTGCCCATTTCTAGACATAACAGCTATTTACCCCAGTCTCTCACCTCGAGTCCTACTCTCAACAAGAAATCATGGGGTGTGTGGAGGGCGAGAACGAGCAACACTCCGAGAGCAGCCACCAGAGCCCACCACACCACGGTGCAGACCGCGGAACTCTCCAACAGGGAGGGTTGAGGAGCTGCGACTCATTTACTAAAGGCTCAGATGGTTTAACTGGCGAGTGATACCGAGCAGTTAAGGAAGAATTAATATCAATTTACACCAGTTCTTCCAGAAAAGAGAAAAGGGAACACTTCCAAATTCACTTTGTCGGGTAACTTCACCCTGACACTGGAGTCAAACAAGGCATTGCAGGAAACAAGTACTACATTCCTTGTGAGCACAGATGCACCAATCCTCACGAAAATGTTAGTCAGTCAGAGTCTTCAACATGAAGAAGGGCAATTCATTGTGACAAAATGGGACTCATCCCTGGTGTAACATTTGGAATTTGATCCGTGTAACCCACTTACTAAGAGACTACAGAAGAAAAACTATGTGATCATCTCAAGAGAGACAAAAAGCGTTTGGCAAAATTTAACAGCTATTCAGCTCTGAGTATGGCAAAGGCAGTGGGAGACTCACAGCCAGTGAGCAGACCGAGGGGGGTCAGTGGATGGAACATTACTCAGAGGGGACATGGCAGGTGAGGGTCCTTGCTAAACCGCCCCAAAAGGAGTCTCGCTAAAGTGTTGGTGCCGTCCTCTAATGATCCAGAGACCCTGTCTCATCGAAGCGCCTTGAGGACTCACTGAGCTAATGCACGTGGCGCAGGGGAGGGCAGTGGCCAGAGCCAAGGACCCTCTTCAAACAGTCCTTGTCCCCTCCCCAGCCCAGGCGAGGGGTGGTTTGAAACCCACTCCTAGCGGGTCGCAGGCCCTCTCACCTGATGTTGGGAAAGCATTTCTGAGAGGGGGCGTGGGAAGCCCTTCTCCATGCCCCCTCAGGTGACAAAGTGAAACACCCTGGGGTCCTCCCCTGTGGACAGCCGTGCTCCTGGTGCTGAGGAGAAACACTGCTCACTGTCATGCAGGGGACAGTCTCACTCCCTCAGCATTCTGTTCAGACCTCGGCCTTCGCTGCTGTCCCACCATTCGGGAATAACTTACCTTCCTGTCTCGCTGTTGGCCAGCAGCTAGCGTGGCGTGGTGTTCCCTGGCCTGACCCAGTGTGGCTGCTCAGTCAGTGCCCCCCGGACCAACCTGTCTACTCGGAATGCTTCAGGAAATACAGGATTGAGATTTTGATATTTATTTGGGGAGAAGATCATATTTAGAAATTGATCCGTCTTTGCTAACTGGGCAGAATGGGCTCTTTCCCTTGAAATCTGATTTTGATACGTTATCCTGCAGGGAGTTCCTATTAGCAGGTGACATTTCATTATTATGCGCTAGCCTTTCCCCAGTTATGAGTTGGTGCCAGCAAACACATTTATGACTCGTCCCAGACAGAAGGCTGAATGTTGAAAGCAAAACACGGCTCAAATTTGTCTCATGTAATAATAGGAAGCGCCCCGCTGCCCTCCTGTGAAAAGAACGGAATAGGACGGTGGACGGTCGGGTAACTCCTTGTCCCTTTGTGGTGACTTACAGCTCAGAAAATGAATGTATCTCATTGAAACCTCACAACAGCTCTGGGAGATGGGCCGGGCACACCACCCCACTGCAAACAAAGAGGAGGAAACTGAGTCTCCTGTTCTTGGCTGGAGATCCGACTCCCCGGTGAGTTTTTCCCTCTCCGTTCTCCATGGCAACTCGAGAGATGAGCCCCGCCCTGCAGTCTACTTTGTGAGATCTTAATTCTGCGCTCCGCTGAGCGCCTTGCATGTTGCGCCGCAGACCGCATTTGTTCTACTCGGCTACGAAAAGCCACAGTAAGGCAGGTTTGCCGTTCATTCTTCTGTGTGTGTAGCAGCATCAGCAGGCTTGAAGGTGGCTGAAGTAATTGGACTGTGGGGTTATTGTCAAGTCAGCTGTCGGCGGCGCTCCATCAGTGTGGGGAACTCAGCCATGCAAGGATGGCAAAGGCCTTTTCTTCCCTCTTACAAATCACGCAGCGTCAGCATATGAACAGGTAGCTGTGCTGAATGCTAATTTCGTCATTTGAAATCTAAATAATTGGAAACACAACCGGGGCATTTGTCTAAATTGTACGTAGTTGCAAAGGAACGTTTTTAATGTTTCTCTCTGTCCAGCCTAACCCTGTATCAGGAAAAGTTGGTGTGAGGATTTCCCACTTTCCTCGACTATGAACTCCATTTGCTGATTCATTTATCCATCCATCCTGTCCCCACACGCCGGCCACCTTCTCTGTAGCGGGGTCTCAGCTATATGCGGGGGACGGAAGGGTAACAAGGGGTCTCTCCTCGCATGCCTCAGGTGTTCGGGTGGTAGGCAGAGGAGGCTGTCACAAGGTGGGGGCTTTGCGTGATCACAGGTATGAGCAGAAGTGCTGGTGGCCCAGCGAGGGTGGGGTCAGGGGCATCTGCTGGAGGTGACCCCTGACCCCACTGAGTGCCGAAGGGCTGGCTAGCCAGTGGAGGGCCGCCAGTTCCCGGCAGAGCGAGCCTTAGAGCTCTGATTTTTGAACTCTTGGGAAATTTTTAAACCCTCCTCACCACCAAGGCCTCCCTAGCAAAGCAACTGGGTGTGGTGTGAGTCGGAGAGTTGGGGTGAGTTCGGGATTTCTGGTGAGTTAGGGAGCTGTACAGACACAGGCCCAGAGCCCTGTGCGGTGAGTTGTGGGCACGTCATGCTGTTAGAAATCGCTGAGGCTCAGGGACCTCAGCGAGGGGCAAGGATGAGATCTAGGCAGGGGCCGGAGCCCGCAGAGCTCTGTGGCCTGGACCAGGAGGGATGGGCCTCAGCCTGCAGGTCCTGGGGAGACATCACTGGGCTTTTTGCAGGAGGGTGGGATGCTGACACGTGATGTTGAGAAAGCTCACGCAGGCAGCTGTGCAGAGAGATGGAGGGAGGGAGAAAGTGCTTCATGTGCCAGACACAGCCAGCCAGGGCAGATTTGGGGCTGCTTAGACACCCTGCCCAGCCGGGAGTCCTCGGAAGGCAGAAGCTGCAGGGCTTGGGGCTGGACCAGATGCAGGGGCTCCAGGCACACTGGGAGTGCCATTCGGTTTGCTACCTACAGACCATGTGACCTGGCGCAATGCACTTGTCATCTGTGACCCCGACTCCTCGTCTGTCGGATTAGCCTAGCGATCCCTCCGCGGCCTCCTCACAGACACAGGGATGAGCCCGTGAGGACGTGAGCACTGGAGGGTCAAGTGCTATAAGGTCAAATAGGGTTTGTGGTTATCACTGAGCCAGGGGCTGGTGAGCCCCGGCCGGCGGACCCATCCGGCTTGCAGTAAACAGTGTCATCAGAGCGCAGCTGCTCGCGTTCGCCCGCGCATCATCTCGGCGGCTTTCACGCTACGATGGCTGGGTTGAGTAGCGGAGACAAAAACTGTGTGGCCAAAACTATTTGCAGTCCGGCCCTTGGTTGAAGAAGTTTGCTGGCTTCTGGTTCATGAGTCAAGGGTTATGGTGTCGCCAAGTCGAATGTTTAACTGATGGGGAAGATTCCAGAATCTCTTTCATTTACTGATTGCATCGTTTTGGGGCATGGAGCTGGGATTCCTTTGGCTCTCTGGCTTGGAATGATCTCTCAGAAGGAAAAGGGTCCAGTCATCTCGGTAGCCTGCCAGCTCCTGTCTTGTGGAAAACACGCAGGGCCCTGGCTGTGTCACTGAGCGGGTTTCGTCCTGGGTTGTCCCCTCAGAAGGAATGCCGAGGAGACCAGGGCCACGGGCTCCCTGAGTTCCTAGAGAAAACATTTGCACTTGCTTTCTTTTGCATTCTCTCCTTGCAGTTATTTTCTCCTGAGTGTTGTTCATTCCTCTTGTTTCCGACTCACTGGAGTAGTTCGGCTTCTGCTCTGCCCTCTCCCACTCATTTTCTTCCTCTGTGAACAGCCTGTGTCACGATAAGTAGGCGCCAAGCCACGTGATGGTCATTACTGCTGCACCACTCGGCTCCAGCCAGCATGTGACAGTGTCGCTTCTTTCATTCAAACTCTTTGTGACACCCCTTTGCCTTGTCGGGCTCTGAGGATGGCAATTACACATTTACAGACAGATAAGAACTGAGGGAAAAGGCCACCAGCCATCCAGGTGTGCCTCCCTCCTTGTTAGTCCTTTCCCTACAAAAGAAACCAATCTGGGCCAAATTTTCGTGTCAGGCCTCCAGCAAGCCTCCGCTCCGGAAATTCCAGGAAGATCCAAAGCTGCGTGTGCTGTTTGGCACTGTCTGTGTCTGGAATGCATAGAGGAATGTGAGCACACACAGATCACCGCCATTCCCACTTCCCTTCCACCTGCCAGAATAAAGTCCGCTGTGACGCCGACTTCGGCAGGTGTGCTGAAAGTGGTCCCGACTTCCTGGCAGGCCTTATTTCCATTTAATGTCGAAGAGGGAAAGAAAAAAAAGGGAGACCGTCGGTGCTGGCAGAGCCCTGGAAAGCAGCATCCTCAACGCCTATCACTGTGCAGATGGTGCCGGGGCCCAGATGTGTCAGGCTCGCGTGTTTATTTATGTGCTGGTGGCAGAGGATTTGTTTAACACTTGTTTGTTCCTTTATCCGGAGCACAAAGAGGACTCATGACTGCTGTCCTGAGCAAATGGGCAGACTGGAGGCCCCTCTCACATTTAAGCCGCTGGTCATGTCTCTGTTCCAGACTCACGTTTCCTTCTGGCTACCCCAGGCTTTCAGCCTGATTTATTTCCCTTTCAACAGCTACTGTCTCCCTTACCGATTCCTCCACCTCCTGCCAACGGGATACTGCCCCCTGGTCCCTCTGGGCCCCCCTGCCCTGGCTCTGCTTTTGTTGTAGGGGTCATTGTGGGAAGACACAGATGCAGAGAACAGATGTGGGGGAGCAAAATGCCCCCACGTCTCAGCATTTGCACCGTCCTTGCCCTGGTCTGTGGTTCCTGACTCCTCTGCAGACAGACCCAGATGTCCTCATGGATACCTGCCCACTTCTCTGTCCCCAGAGAGGCTGTGGAACCTCCCACCAGGGAGATTTAGCTCCACCTTCCTCCAGAAAGGCCTCTCTGCTCCTGCCCAGGCCTGGAGCACCATCAAGGTGAGACCAAGGTGTGGACCAGCCATCCCTGGGCAAGTCACCACCGTAGGCTCCTTAATCTTCACTTTCACTACCAAAGTAAGAAGGTTTTCCGAGAAAATGTATGGCAATTCCTCAAAAAGTTAAGAATACAGTTACCATAGGACTCAGCAATCCCTCTTCCGGGTATCTACCAGAAAAATTTGAAAACTTTTGTTTGCAAAAATGTATGTACCCATGCGTTCATTGCAGCATCAGTGACTGTGGCCAAGCCCTGGGAACAGCTGAAGTGCCCTCCACTGGAAGACTGGGTAAGGACGTGGTGCGTGTATGCAACGGAACACGACTCGGCCATCAGAAAAGGTGGAGCACCGTCCTTCGTGACGACACGGGTGGACCTTGAGAATGTCACGCTCAGGAACTAGTCACAAAGACCTAAGAGCTTCACTCCTACCTGGGACACAGAACTGAAACGACAACCAAACAAACAAGACAGACAAACAGACGAAGATGTGCAGACACAGACAGCAGTATGGCGGTTACGGGGGAAGGGAGGTGGAGAGGGCAGTTGAGGGTAAAGGCCACCAAACACACGGCGACGGAAGGAGATTCGACTTTGAGCCGTGAACACACACACACAAGGCAGTGCACAGAGGATGCATTATAGAATTGTACATTCGAAACCGATATAATTCACTAACCGGCGTCGCCCCAGTTTAAAGAGGACGTGCCGGGCAGTGGTGGGGCTAAACGAGATGAAGCTGTGTCTGCCGCCACCGAGGCAGACAGTGAACGCTGCCACGCGTGCTGGTGCAATGTGGAGAAGTGCTCCGCGGCCACCAGGCTCCCCCGGCCGTCAGAGCCTTGTTCCTTGCAGACACTCGAGGCTCCAGGGAGCCTTGCAAAGGCCTTGAGCCAGGTCGGCCTGCAAGGCCCACAGGGCGCTGGGGGTGGCCGATCACCTGCTCATTGTCCTCATCTCTGACTGCGGGTCTGCCCTTCTGCCCCGAGACCCAGAAGACGGATCACCTTCTCTCACATCTCCACCCGCCTCACCTGATAGAAGATTTAAGCTGTCACTTAATTTGTTCCCTATGAAGTGTGGACACATTGTCATCACCTCCTCACCTTTAGCAGAGCTTGGAGGAAGGGCCAGGAAGCAAGTTGCAAAGTCAGGGGATGGGCTTCCAGGGCTGCCTTTTCTGAGTTCTCCTGTCCCTCAGAGGCTGCGGGGAGGAAGCGGCTTCCAGCAGCAGCGGGGACATCTGAGCTGGGCTGCGACCGGGCCGCAGGCTCAGGCAGCAGGCCGGCTGGGTGAAGAGGCTGGGAGCAGAGCTCAGCTCTCTGGTCAGTGGCTTTGTTTTAAAGTCACGGCTTTCTGGAAACCCTTCACCTGAGCTGAGTGTAGCCTGAAATGCTCGTCTTCAAAATCATGGCTTGTGCACAGAAAACTGAGCAGCTCCGTAGCCTCCTTGACCCCTGGGACAGGATTTGAAGTCATCAGCCTTTGAATTTCCAGGAGCGCTTAATCTTCTTTAACCCACGTGGAGCCACAGATTAGCCTGCGGAAAACCAAACGTAGCTATTTCTTTAAATCCTCCCCTGGCTTATTTCTGTGGGGATTTGGAATCACAGAACATTCCTGAGCTGCAGGGGTGTTAGCGTAAGGGGCTGGGACCTGCCTTTGGGCTGTCCCCGTTTTCAGCCTGTTCGCTCAGTGCAGAGCCGCAGTGGCATTTGAGACCATGCCAGCCATGTGTGATTTTTATCACGTCATCTCGTGTGTCCCTCAGCACTGCACGATGCTGTTTCCATTATACAGATCAGGAAACTAAGTCTCAGCGAAGGTCCGTCATGTGTGCAAAGACACCCGGCCCATCAGAATCAGGCTGTGTGTTCGAATTTAGGCCTTCGGCTTCCACTAGTGCTATTTTTGCGTGAGTTCAGATGCGGCCATAAAAGTTTCTTCCCAGGGTCCCCTGCGGAGTCAGGAGCCTGAGCACAGGTGAATTTATCCACCACCAGGCCAATGAAGATGAAGTTTCGGGGCCCCTCACCGTGATCAGGTCTTTCTATTACTTTTGTAAGAGTTTTTTTTCTTCTTTTTCTTTTTTAAGATATGGTGTCCGTAAAGGGTTCAGACTGCTGTCTCTTTCCACCGTGGTGTCTGCTACATCCCTCTTCCCCTGGGATCAGGCGACCTGGAGTGGCTGTGGCCCTCTGGGATTGGCCGAAGGAGATGTGGCATGGGGGCGCATTTGCTGGGGTTCAGTGGGATATTTGCACAAGATCCCAGTGGCTTAAATCCCTGCCAGTCCTCCTGGGGAGCAGAGCTCCCAGGGGTCCTCTCTGTGTCCCTGTGTTGGCTCCCTTGCTACCAGGACACAGAGGGGTAGGGTCAGAGGTCAGACTGCTGTCTGGCCTGTCAAAGAGTCAAATTGATTCTTTGTGTTCTCCTCACCCCAGAAGCCTGCCCATTTTCTAGGCTCTACTCAAATCCCGCCCTTCCAGAACTTGCCTTGTTTGCTGCACCTACAGGGATCTCTCTCTGTCACTTCAGTTGTTTCTCCTACCTAGGCGCCCCCAGACACTTGGCATCTCCTACCACCTGCTGGCTGTGTGCTCTTGGGCAACTCTCGACCTCTAGGAGACTTGGGTCCACATCTGCAAAGTAAAGATGGACAGCAAGTTCAAAGAGGCGATGCTCTCTCTTCCTACACAGTCAGCCACAGTCTTCCAGATGCCGCTGGGGAGGGGCCTGAGTGAGCTGTGAGTTATGAGCTGTGGCGGTGATGACCGCTGTGCGCCCATGCTCCGCACCCGGAGCCCTTGCTCTGTGCCGCGTGACGGCTGTGCCGATGCTCTGCGCTGTGTGACTGCCATTCGCCCATGCTCTGTACTACGTCGCATCCCCAATCACATCGGGAATGGGCACAGTGCTGATGATCTGAGGCCCTGCCGCCCCTTGCATGGAGTAGGTGCTTAAGCAAGATTTGGGGGTGGTGAGGGGGGATGTGATTCAGCTCCTGGAGTCAGGCCTGGGCTGGAGTCGGCGTTGTGCTATTATCTTTGTGATTTCGAGGAACCGACTCCATCTGCGGGGCTCCCGTGTCTCCACCGTGAAACGGGAAGGAGGAGCAATACCTTCAGAGCACAGTGGAGGGGACCTGTGAGGAAATGCATACCCAGTGCCAGTGTACCTCCTTGCGCATCATCTGGTAAATGGTTTTTGCTTTTGCTATTGTCTTTGGAAAACTTATAAAAATACTAGTGTTTATTTTGTTGTAGTCACTCTGCTAGGCACTAGAGGTGCAAATATGAATAGGATTTAAGGTCACTGGCAGTCAAGGACATGTAAGTTAAAACAAAAATGAGACATTGTTAAAAATACAACGTACTGGAAAAAATCTAACAGCACAGAAAAGCAACTTCTCACATTTGTGGTTGGTGAGAGTAATATAAATAGAAGTTCTGGGGGTCAGTTTTACAATTTCTACCTAAAGTTAGTATATGCATATACTTTCAATCCAGTCATCCAGCCTTTCAGCATTTGCTCTAAGGAAACGTTTGCATATGTAAATGATGAAGCACTTACAAGCATTCTCACTGTGGCGTTGTTTATAAGAGGGAACATTGAAACAAACAAGCAAATCTAGGTGCTCCTCAGCAGGGGGAATGTGCTCTGTGGTGCAACTCTACTGTGAGACAGTACGAGTCAGTTTTAAGAAGAATGAGGAGGTCTGTACATGCTGCTGTGGAAAGATCGTGGAATGCTGTTATTTAGTGGGAAAGTAAAATACAGGACAGTGTACACTCGTGTTAAAAGTATCAGAAAACAAAACTTCTTTTCTGTACGTGCCCCTGTGAACAGAGCGTGAAAGCTGGAGAGAAATAACCGAAGTGGTGAGAGAGTGTCCCCCGAGGAAGGGCTGGTTTTACAGAGACCCATGGCATTTGCTAAGTCAGTTTTGTCCTAAATTTTAACAAGTAAATGTATTCATGCATTACTCGTGTGAAGAAAAAAGTGAAAAACAATGACCAGAGCATAGTTTGTTGGCACTAATGAGCTCAGAGCCTAATGATTTGAGACGGGCATGGCATAGACTGGAATGCACAAGCTGTTTGGAACGTCCAGGATATCCACTGCTGTGGATTTGTCTTTGCTGGTGACAAAGCTGGAGCCCAGGTGAAAAGGAATGGCCCAGTCCACAAACCCTGTCTAATCGCCGGGGCCTGCCAGGCATGATCAAGCTGACTCCTTTCTCCACAACCCTTCCAGCTCTGCCCTCTGGCCTCTCTCTGGCCGGTCGCTCGAGACTTGCGCAGCAGCCCCTGGCCATCCAGAGGGTTACATCTCGATTCTTCAGGCTGTGGTCCCCTTGAGCTTTCGACAGGTCTTCCCAGGCAGGATCTAGGCTAATCTTTGGCCAGTTTTCTCTCAGAGTGCCCCATCGAGTCACACATCTGTTGCCATGGGGATTTCTGCATACGTGAGCTGGCTCCCTCTGGTGTCGCCTGAGCAGTCACACAGCCATAGGCCCTTGCCATTCACATCTCTCAGGCATGAGCTGGGTCCCACAAACTCTGGGGATGTGTGACAAGCTCTCCTGGTGGTCTAGAAGCCCCTCTCCCAAAGCTGGCGGTGAGGAGAGGAGATAGGACCACAAAGAGTGACAGCCTCTCCAAAGTCCTCTCTCCTGCTTGTCCCCCTGTCCTTTATCCAGCTGCAGATCAGCTAGGGGTGGGCAGTTAGCCAGGGCTTCCACTGCTGTGCGCTGTAGTTGGCGCTCGCTGTCCTGGGGCCTCAGCCTAAAAGGAGATAGAAAGAGCTCCATGTACTACCCGCTAAGGATGTTGTGCAGCTTCATTGGCACTGGATCCCAGACTGTGCGACCTTCGAGGTCATGGTCCTTAAATGCTTTGCTTCAAGCAGGAGAACATGGGCCCCAGAGATGCTAATCAACGTGTCCAGGCTCCCACCGCTATTCAGCGACAGAGCTGGCAGCGAATTACCTGCATATGAATTGTTGATTGGTAATAACCCGTGTAGCTCTTCATCTCATGCAGATTCTTATAAATTCTAAACATGAACTTCTTTATACTTTTTGGTTGTCAGTGATAGGTATACTGGTGTGGGATCAACATTTCATGAAAACATTTTGAGAATACGCATTGGCTTTTTATATTGACAATCAGATGGTGGAGTGGCAGCTGAGTGGCTGGCTGATCTGAGACTCTGGACTGGGTCTTTGAGGCAGTGGGAGCAGCAATGGAGAGTCTGCCGTGCTTCCTGTCCCCAGACGTCATGCTGGAGAGGCCAGTGTGACACGCACAGGCTCTGGCAGAGACTTACTAGGGCACATTGGCAATGCCTTTAGACATTTTTGGTTGTCGTAACTGGGAGGGCGTGGGTCCCATTGGAACCTAGTGGGGACAGGCCAGGGATGCTGTTGAACATTCTACAGGGCACAGAACAGCTGCCACAACAGAGTCATTGGACCCAACACATCAGCAGTGCAGAGGCTGAGAGGCCCTGATCTACAATGTCAAATGCTGACAGCTGGAGTAATGACAGCATGACAGAAATTCTGAGGTGAAGGTCAGGGTGTGAGCAAGGGTCCTCTCTGTGAACCCCACTCAGAGCCTGCATCTCTGGCCTCCCCTGCCATCTGGGCAGGGAGAGGGTTCCCACACCTGCTCTGTCATTTCCTTGGCAGTGGTGTCTGGAAAGGAATCCCCCACCCAGGCCAGGGTGGGGTAAAGGAACTCCTGGGTCCTGGCAATTCATCACTCTTCCCAGTGTATTGTAGAGGGTGCCTCAGAGGCATCCTTATTTGGACTTACCCTGCCTGCTCAGACCCCTTCCGGCCATTCCCCTGCTTAAAGGGCCCCGAGCTTTGGTTCTATGTGTGACTGTGACCCGCAGATTCTGACTCGGACGCTTTTTGCCCTGCTTTCTTCTTCGGTCCGACCAGCCTAACTCCTCCCTGGACCAGCTGCCCCAGAGCACGGCCTGCTCTTTTCCACTGAGGCCCTCCACGTGATTTTGGGGGGAAATGTGTGCTTAAAGATACCAGCTTCCCCACATTCCCAGAAGGTGATTTCCCGAGGACAACAGACAGATGCTTACATAAATGCCAAGCGGAAACAGCCTGATGAAGAGTTTCTTCCCTGGTGAGCTCTGGAGGCTCTGAGTCTGAGGGTTTTTGTTTTTTCCCATGCTAAAGTTGCCTTGCAGAAAACTAGATTATCATTTTTGGAAGAACGGACCCCTCTGAGCATCGCCCTTCTTGAATTCTCAACTCTCACTTGAGAAAATACTTCCACATTAGACTTGAGAGTCTGAGCTGAAAGCAGCTAGCACCTCCCCGCTCCCCTTCCTCCGGCCACTCCCACCCCCCACCGGCCCCTCCCGTTTATGTGACAGGCTGCCCCAAGGGCCTGGCCAGCCTTTCAGGTGTCAGAGGCTGGAAGACAGGTCTGCATTCTGCCTGCTTACTCTCGGTCCTTGTCCTTCGGCTTGGCCGGAGTCACGGTCCCTCCCTGATCTTTAATCAGCCGATATCTGCAAACTCAGGGTGGAAATAGGCGGCGCCTCACTCTTGTCACTCAGGCTGACAGTCGTTCCTGGTGGTCTCTGTGAGCACAAGGCCTGCACCCTTTATCCTCCTTTCTTTTACTTTCACAAACAAAATCAAATAGATTTCAGGTGCTCAGCGTGATGACTTCATCACATATGTGCACAGAGTGAGATGCTCACTACTGTCAAGCCAAGGAACACATCTTCTAGAGTTATTTTTCTTTTCGGTGATGAGAACGCCTGATATCTCTTTCGGCCAGCATCCAGTATTCACTACAGAATCATTAACTGTAGTCACCTCCTCCTTTGTCAGTGGCTATTTCTCCAGCTCCCCCACGCCCCTCATCTGTGTGGTGTCACCCGATGTCATCAACTAGGACACACAGAAGGTAACACACACACACACACACACCACACAGTGCATGACAAGGGCTGATGGCGCCCAGCCCGAGTATCCTGCTCTGTGTTACTCAGGCAGGAGTGTGCTTCTAAGGCCCAGGAATAGGTTTCTTCAAATTCCTTTATCTCTCCCAAGAGTTTGCTGAAATGACTCTAGTTCGACTGCTTTATTTTGCCTCATTTCGCCCCCTTTCTAGTCCCAAGGTCTCTATTTTCTTTTGTTACTAACAAGCTCCATCTGTGGAGTGAGGGTAACCACGGTGAAACCAGCCTGAAGGCAGAGGCTGTACCAGGTGACCATTTCCAGCTTATTCCGGTGTAAGATTTATAATTCAATTACAGCTTCTGAGGGCAGTCGCACGTCTGGGAGAAGGCACTTTGATGAGAATTTGGAGCTGGACCCTCCTGGTGGGACCTTCTTCCTCAGGCCAGTCTCGCCTCCTGCTTCTTGGAGAGTCGTTAAGTTCTTGACAAGCTTTAAAAGCAGTATTTTAAAATCAACAACCCTTTATTATGAGTCTTTTTGGGGCTGAGTAAAAATCAACAAGCATTCATTTATTCTCTTGGCTCATTTAGCAAATGTTTTCTGAGCACATGTTTTGCGCCATTCCCTGGGGCTACAGACATGAAGCAGAAAAAGTTGCATCTTCCGGAAGGCTACAGACTAATGATAACAAGGGGGCAAATTCATTCCCTCGGTGGTTCAGGTGATATCACAGGTGTTAGAGATTCAGTGGTAAGTGAATCAGATGAACTGCTTGCTGTTTTGGGGTTACAGTCTGAGGGAGGAGGGGGGAGAGAGAGAGAGGATGGGAATTTACAAATGGAAAACATCAGGCAGCGACAAAGACCCACTTCAGGACTGCAGTAAGGGAAAGACTGGCTTGTCCTGAGGCTGATACCGGAGGTCAAGGAGGAGTGAGCACACCGACTTCTGGAGGAAGACTGTTCCAGCCGGAGGACCCTGCAGAAGCCCTGGAGTGAGCTGCGTTCACTGGCTACGAGGACGGAAAAGCTGCAGCTCAGAGAGCAAGCTGATGTCAAAGGGATGTGGCGTGGCCCCTGCGGCAGGCCTCCATGGGCTAGACTGTGGAACCTGGGTGTGACTCCAGGGCACTGGAAGGCTGTGCAAAAAGTGTTATGCAGGGAATTAACACGATCTGAGTTTTGTTTTCAAACGATGAAAATGTCCTAGCTTTATGATTTGGATATTTAACATTTTTTTTATTGGCTTCATAACGTGAATTGGGAGCTTTCTAAACGGCTTAGCACGGCAGTTTTCAAGTTCTGGTAGGTGTCAGAACCCCCCGGGGGGCCGGAGACCTAGGCTTGTTGAAGTACATACAGCAGGGTCCAGGCCTCTGCTTTCTTCCCCCAAGTTCTTAAAGTGATCTTATTCGTAACTGAGTCTGAAAATCCCTAGATTAGAAAGCAGTGCGATTATGCGATGTTTGAAGGTTAGAGAAATTGCAGCTGCGAGTTCCCGATGAGCTTTCCGAGGCAGCCCTTGAACCCTCCTTCAGGTTTCTTCTGTGGCAATCGACCCATTCAGCAGAACTGTAAAGCTGCTGCCCTCGTGACTAGAAACGCAAACACTCTAAATGTTCGTCAGTAGATTCTAGCAGTGTGTCCGAGGAATTACATGTGATGATGAGGCAGAGTCTCCTTCTAGTCAACTTAAGTTTGGTGACAATGAAATATGTAAATATTGCCCATTATTTTAACAAACAGGACGAGAAAACCTTCTGGTTATGACAATAGAAGCTGAAAAGGCATTAGCAACGTTCAGCAGCAATTCCTAACACCGACTCACAAAGTGGGAGCCACGGGAAGCCGCTTAAACACGGCAGAGACAAAACACAACGCCCGTATCGACCGCTAGAAACGGGCGCTAGACGTTGTTTAGGTGCGAACACCATTGCAACTAAAATTGAGGGCGGTGTGTGGCTTGCCTGCTATTCCCTTTGTTATTTAACGTGGCCAGGGAGGTTTCAGTGAACACCAGAGAATAACTGCCACAAGCATTTGGAAAAAAGAAATAAAATTATTTCGTGGAGCTTATGACATATTTTGTGTTTGAAAACCCAAGAGACTAGTAAAATTACTGCTATTATTAAGTGAGTAGGAAAAGGTGGCTGGATATAGGACCTATCTATAAAAATCAATGCTAGTTTTTCTTATCTGACATGGAAAAATTTATAACATTGAAAAACCTAAAGAACCTAAGAGTAAATAAAACAAGAAAGGTAGGAAATCCATATGAAGAAAATGATAGTAATCTTATTTAAAGATGAAAAACTAGTCTAAACCAAAAAGGATACATTATTCTTGGATAGGAAGACTTCCTATCACAAACTTGTTAATTATCTTAAATTAGGACTAAGTGCTAATGCCATGTCAGTTAGACTCCCCGATGTTTGTGGGGGGGGGGGATGAGAAAATGGTCATAAGGTTGGTATGTGAGGGTAATACACAGAAGTGTGAGGAAGCACAGGGCGTGGAGATTTGCCTTGTGAGACATCCTCCTACCACAAAGCCACTGTAACCAAGTCAGTGTGGGGTAGTTTTTGAACAAAAACATTAATGGGGCACAAAATGGGGAGCTCATGCATATTCCCATTTTACATGAGCGGCTTTAATATTTAATAAATGGTCTGACACAACCAGCTATTCATCTGAAAGGAAATAAAAATAGATCCATTTCAATCCTATGCCACATATAAAAAAATACATCCCAGGTGAATTTCTGAGTTAAATGCAGCCAAATATAGGAAACCTCAGGTACAATGTGGAAGCTGGGAATACCCTCTTAATTAAATTGCAAACCTAAACTCTGGATAAGAATGAGAAGGTATGCTTGACTCTATGAGAAATAAAATTTTGTATATATAAAAACTCCACAAATAGAGTCAATTACTAAAGATATGCTCTGATCATATTTTTATTGCAGATAATGAACAAGGCATGAATAATTTTAATACCCAAAGATTTCTTACGTGTTGACAAGTCAAACAACCATTAGGGAAATGAGTGAAGTGCATAAAGTGTTTATCCACAGAAAAACAAATACCAGTGGCCAGTAAACCTTAAATGATGTTTAACTCTCAATGAAGGAAATGGAAATTGAAATCACGGTGACATGTAATTTCACACCTATTGCCTGGCAAAAGGTAAAGGGAAGTGTGAAACCATGGTTGGCAGGTAAGAGAGGAAAATAGTACTTCCCGGTTTTACTTGGAGACTTGAAAATTTATAGCTTTTTTTATAAAGCAATGGACAACACCTATTAAAATGAAAACTGTATGGGTCCTTTCACTCACTCCTGGTGACCTTTCTTACAGGGATTAAATCCCAAGATGGAGGGACCCATGAAGACAGATGATTCACGTGGCATTATTCATAGTAGCAAAGCAAAACAAAAAAAATAAAACTGGAAGGAAATTGGCGAATACTCAGCACTACAGGAATAACTGACTAAATTATGGTATGGGCATACATATCGTGGGATGTTACGTTGTCCTTAAAAGAGTGAGTTAGCTCTTCATTTGACCCGAGGGACCTCCCACTGAGCATTGTTGCAAGAAAAGCAAGATGCAGGGAAATATGCACATTAGGGTTCCGTTCTGTAAATCAAACTGACAAACATGCCTTCCATTTGCATACCAAGTGCATATACAAGATATATGTGCATATACAAGAGATGCATATGCACAGATATCTCAATTGGATTGAAATAACAGAAAAATACCATGGGGGCAGACATGGAGAAACACAGCTTACCAACTTGGGCTACCATGTCTGGGGAGTCGGGAGGCTGATATAGGAGTGGGCGAGAGATGGGAGAACCATACAAAAAAGGAACACAAAAAAGACTCAAAAAAGCATATCTTCTCATTCACATAAAATATGTACATATGTGTATGGGTATAAGTAATTGAATAAAAAGATTTCAAAAATCAAAGGCATGCAACAATGTTAAAAAGATCACTGCAGGTGAAATGGGAAGAATGGACACAATGTACAAGAATGGAAGCAGAGAGAGAAGTTACAAGGCCACCCGGTAACCCAGGTAAGAGGTGCTATTTGCAGGGACTCAGAAGTAATGGTAGAAATGGGAGACGTGAACAGACCTGGGATCTGTCTTGGAAGTTACTGTCGAGAAGATCTTCCAGTGGATTGGACATGGAGGGAGTTGAGAGGTAAAGATGGGACTCAAGGATGAATTTTGAGTTGTTTGCATTTGCCACTTGGTGGGTAATGGATCCTTTTTACTGAGGAATGGGTTGGATAGGACATGCAGTTCCCTTTGGGGATACGTTAAAAGTTTGAGATGCCAATTATCAATCTAATTGGAAAGGTCAAGTAAGTGGTAGGACAAAGACTCTGAAGTTGACAATGACTTTCCCTCACTTGGGCAGTGGGATTGTGGTCATTCCTGGGGTGCATTGCCTTTCTCTGTGCCCTGAGGAGCCAAACACCCACTCCTGCATCAGCTCTCGACACCTCCAGGTGACTTTAGGGCGTGCTGGTTCAACTCCTCTCTCAGCCCAGTCCTTTCCCTCCCTCCACTCAGGTGACGTTCCTAAGAACAGTCCCCGCTACCCCACCTGCTCACAATTCTCCATTCCAGAGTCTGTTTTCTGGGCACCCTGAACCCTCCAGGTGACTCGGATGGTCTGTGAGTACACTAGGCCCAGTTCTGAATCAAAAGCTCCTTCTCTTTCTCGTGACCTCAGAGAGCTTTGGGATAGGCTCTGTCAGAGACAAGCCTATGTATGACTCTTTGGGATTTGGTGTTTCCAGCCTGCTGTTTGCTGTCCAGAGCCTTCTAGCCAGTACCACCAGTCAGGAGCTGAGCCTGCGCGTCTTCCTACCCCATGAGCCTAGATCTGCTTGTTCTAATTAGACTTTGTATGTTTTCAATTAGGAACAAAGCGGGGGGGGGGGGGGGGGGGAGGGGTGAAAGCTCAAATTAGCTCTAGGTCCTCCCCCCTCCCCCCATCAAGGCCCTTTCAACCAGACAGACATTTGGTATGCATCCTTGCAGGCTTGGGCCCTAGACCCTTTCCTCTCTGAACCCTTCCCCCAGACAGAATTAACTCAGTTAGCACAGGACAGTGCAGAACCTTGAGGTGAAGTAATGTCACTGAGCCCGCTGTGTCCACCCCCGCTATGTCCACCCCCTAAAGCACTCACTGCTCTAGTGACAATTAGTGCTGCCTTGCTCTCTCCCACCGGGCTCTGCGTTTCTCCAGAGTCACCCTCTCACTTATCTGTGTTCTGTGGAATTTTTGTATGACACTGGGTAAGTGGTGGTTGATTGTAATGTATTGGTGACTTTAAACTCATCTCTCTGCCTCTGACTTCCATAGTTTCAGAATCTAATGCCAGTGGGGCTATAATGCTGTCTCCCCAACCCATGTCCACGAGTTTTGTGTTTGATGTCTCAAAGCAAAGGAGATACTATCTAGCAGCCCCTTTAGCTCCCAAAAGCCACTTCTCGTATCTTAGCTCTGAGGACTCTAAATCAAGAGGAACACACTCAGCATTCTGTTTTTGTCCCCTATCTTCCTCTTCGCCCTTGCTCTGAGGAGTGGAGGCCTCTCTGTTTCCCCCCGTGCTTTGATTCACTTTGATCCTGTGCCCAGCTCCACTTGTCTTCACAGCCAACCCCTCCGCCAGGGCCTCTGGCCCTCCTCTGGGCTCCTGGTAACTCTGTTCTGGCTTTCATCTCAGTCCCTCCTTCTGCCCTCACACCACCGTCCTGAAGCTGGCGGCTTTCATCTCTGCCATCCCTCTGGCTCCTACTTCACCTTTACCACCACACATCCTAAAAGAGAAGCTCCTGTTTGCTTCCATTCACGCCTCACACTACAGATTCTAAGTACCAGCTCCTAAAAATATCATTAAGAATTTCCTAACTTCCTAATCAAATCCTGCCCTCATTATCTTCAAACTGTCGTCCCTCTGTCCCTTTGCGAACTCTTCCCTTAGAGGCATCTCCGACGGCGTGGTTGTGCAGAGAAGACTGGGGACTGGGGAGTTAAACAAACTGAGTTCACCTTCCAGTCTCACAACAGAGCTGTATGACCTTGGAAAGCTTCCTCGGCCTCTCTAAGCCTTGATCTCCTTCTCTGTGAAACAGGGAGGTGATTGCAAAGATTGCAGGAATGCCATGAGGTTAGAGCAAGGTGCTCTGTTTGCGATGTGCCTGGCAGAGCGGCCCTCAGCACACGTCATGGCCTCATCCGTCCCTCCCGGTTTCCACGTGTCCTCACGGTCCCAGTTCTCTCTCCGTCTCTCTGACCGCAGCTACTCTTCCTCTGTCTACCTTCAACAGAGGTGCCCTCAATTTGCTCGTGAAAAAGGATATGGAGAAAGTACTTGGACCTTTGAACAAGGATTAGGTAGGCAGCTGTGAGCACAAAACTTTGATGAGTAAGTCCTTGAATTTTAGCTTACTTACCTCCTGTATAATTGTAACCAGAAAAAAACAACAACCCCGATTCTCTGTCATTTCAACATTATACCTCAAATCATGTTGCCTTATGATAGTCTCTGATGATTTCACAACAATGTCTATATCAGGACTCTGACTGAGAACCCATTTAATCTATTGTCAATTGGACGATTTACTTACTGCATATTCAGAGTGAATGTAAATTGTCTTATGTTCCTTGAAAGGGATTAGACATGGCTTGATATATTAATTAAATCATTACCATTTGATTAAACTCTGTGTTTTGAATCAGACTATTCTGTGCTTATTGAAACGCAGAAAGTACATTCTTTTATGTGCATAGTAATTGCAGCTGATGGACAAATTTACAGAACTCAAGAGCTGCAGCTTTTTGTATGAAATGCTTTCCTGTGCATGCGTGAAATTCTGTGTAAAATTAAAAATCAGGTGCATTTAAATTAAAAAAACTATGCAAAACAACTTTTCATTTCAAGAAGAGAGATTTGTATCTGATTCTCAGGAACTAAGGCTGACGCTTTTGGACATGTGTATAACTTAGTACGGGTAGAAGTGGCTTTCAACCTTGCACAGTCGGGGGCAAAGTTTGGGAACACTCTTGCATAAGAACTGGCATTGTTAATTACTTGATTAACTCCTTGATTAAGAAAGGGGAGATAAAATGTGATCCAATTCTTTTATGCATACGTCAAGGTGAGAAAGGTGAAATGTTCCAGCTTCACAGTACCAACACGATTGCATTACTTTAAAAATATTTGAAACAAAGCAATCACATCAATAAAATAAGCCAATGCTTTGGAAAATAATCACACTTGTCATTTAATATTTTGAAGGACTCAAGAAGCAGCCAAAATTATTAGGTTTTAAGACCTCGTGGTTGGATGGGTCTAGCATAGGGGTGGGTGGGGGGTGGTGCCGGGTTAGCGCTAAACCTCAGGCGCTGAGACAGGATATGGGCTTCTGTTCTGCTCTGCCAATCACCAACTCGTGGAGTCTTGCTGGTTATTTGCTCTTTTGGAGCTATATTTTATTTCCACCTACGAATTAGGGAGTTATCGCTTCTGCTCTACTATTTTCACAGGATTGTTTTGTGTATTCAATAAGATGGCAGATTTGACGGTTTCCCGTAGAATTGTGATCGACTATAAAACACCGGAGGTTGGCATCATTCCTGGGAAGTGAGGCTGGGCAGGACCCATGTCGGGAGTTGGGTTCCAACGGGAGAGCCAGCGTGCAAGTGACCCCTTGGACTTGGTTGAGTTTGCTGCCACATCGGTTTACCTCGTTTCTGTTTGGGGGCCAGACAAAGGGCAGCCCTGAGACCTAGAGGAGGAAGTGGGGCAGGCGGTCTGCTGCCCCCTCTCTGTCATGGAGGTGCCACCGAGTGTGACAGCTCCAGCAGCTCCCAGGGAGGGAGGACCCGCTGTGAGAAGATCCCCAAGTCAGGGGCCTTTTACTCCTTTTTCTTAGGCTGGTGAAAGGTGTGCACATCACCTCATAGCACCCGGTCTGAAAATGTGCTTCTCGGGTTTATAATTCCTCACTGGGCTGATTAGTGTTGGCCACAGTCCTCCCTGGATTTCCTGGCCCTGCTGCGTATTTCAGGCCTGCAGCGCAGTAAAAATTGGCCAGCTGTGAAGAGGGTGAAGGCCTTCTCTCCTCCAGAGCCGTTTGCTCCCAGTCCAAGGGTGACACAGTGCCGAGACTGTGTCACCTTTTCCATGTCCCAGAGACAATCGCTTGTATCTCCACTTAGAGACCTTCCCCTCTTCTCCCACAATTTCTTTGCATTCCAGAGCAAATGATAAGATTCCCACCCCTGTCTGTCATCTGTCTCTGTCTCTCTCCAGAAGGGGGGATGGGAAGATGGGTCATAGCTTCCTGTGTTCCTGTACAAGCTCTGAGTGTCATATTTGGGGTCCTTCTCCTGGGTGCAAACTGCAGCATGTGCAGGGACATCTCGCGTCAGAAGAGGTGAGGTCACGTCTTGCCTCCTTCACAGTTTGGCCTTAACGATGACTCCCTGCATTATCCATTGATAAGTGCGTAGATCTTCAGCTTGGGCTCCAGAATGGTTAATATTCTCAGTAGGTTGAGTTTAGGGATCACTGGCTGAGAGTGGGAGGCTTTTTTTAGCATCCTTCAAAAAGACACAGGCAAATCTTTATCTAATGAGTGTTTATTACAGCAAGGCACTTCCTTGAGGCTGGTGAGGCACTGATTTGTCAGTCTGTGAGCGAGTCCTGCATCTCTGCTGTGTTGAATAGAATTTGTCTGGAGAGAGATGACCATGTGTGTTGGGGGTGGCTCGATATGTGTTAAGAGAGCGGTTCTTCATCATTTCCCATCTATGTCCACAACCATTTGGGAGGCAGGGCACACGTGTTACTTGCTGGCGTTTATGACGTTTGTCATAATCAAAGGTCATTTTTGATGATGGTTTAACATGCCCCCAGCTCTTGGCACAATGGGGAGACTGTTGAACTAAGATCCAAATCTGCATCAGAACTGGTTGCTGGCTCTGAATGTCAGTAATTAGTTAGATGGCCTTGGGAAAATCACTTCAATTTGCTAATCCTCAGTTCCTTAACTGTGAATAAATTGGGATGATTGAACTGCTTAGTGGGAATTTTATGAGGCTCAAGTGGACCAATGGGTGGGATGTGCTTTTTAAGCTAAGAGTTGGCAATAGCTAGACCCATATGAGGGTGTCTTTTTAAAGTGAAATGTATTTTTATTTATTTTTGCCACTGGAATAATTTAAATATGATCTGGTGGTGTGCTCCTCTTAGCTATCCCTTCAGGGCTAGGAGTAGAGAATAATTCAACAGGTATTATTCATGTATTAAACATGTGCCTGACTTTGCCCATTTCCTGTGCTCTTTGCAAGTTTCGGGAAGACACTGAGGTGCTGTGACAGAGAGTGAAGTCACGTGACACAGGTCAGCCAGTAGCCCATGTCAGAGGGGTCTGTACCTTGAGAGACTATGGGCATCAAAGGTGATTTCTGAGCACACCATGTATGTCCACAAGAAGGTGCCTGCTGCAGGGACATGAGATAGCGGAGTTTAGGCTCCGGTCAAGCCCTTGGGTATCTAAATGCACTGGATACCGAGGGCACTTCCCGGAGGACAGAATGGACCTGGGAGAGGCCTTTGGAAGAGACAGGCTGTGTCAGGGACTTGGGTTGGCGTCAGGCAGCCACAGGAGAGAGCTGGAGGTTCATCAAGACTCCCCCCTGCGTTATAGCTCCCAAAGGAATGTGGCTTTGGTGGCATCTTTGGTAACAGCACCGTGGTACACTGCCCTCTGGAGGGACAGGCTGAGGAAGTCCCTGTGAGTGAGAAGACCCAGGAGGCAGGAGATGACAAGGCCCCACGGAGACCCTACAATGACAGTAGTTGTTTGGAGTTGCCACTGCTGAGGGCTGTCGCCGCATGTGACTCCCTCTTCCGATTGTCGTTGCTCTTGGGTGTCGTAGTCGATACAGATAGGGAAGAGTCAAGGGCAGCGTCATGTGGGACATATATTGCATGGTGGCATTTTATGAAGCCAGAGGGACCTAGTAAACACTGTTTAAAACTTCCTATTATGGCTTGGACATTTTAAAAAATATTTTACTATTTTGTAGATCTATAACTCAGGTGTTACTACCTGCATTTGACAGAGGTGGCAACAGACACTTGGGAAGTTTGAGGAACTTGACTTGAGTCACACATATGGTAAATGACGGAGCTGGGTTTGAACTTGGATCGAATGCCAAAAACCCAAGCTGTTTTTATTTTCAATACATTTTGTCACTTAATATTCTTCAGGCTTTATTACCACGCCCGTGAGAGTTATGCTTGACGTCTGGTGTTGGGTAAGAGGTAAGTCTTGTCTGCAGTGCACTCCTCACCAAAGGGAAGAATCACAATTCACCACCAGAAAATCGGATTAAATTGGAAGGTCAGAAGCGCTGGGTTAGGGCCCAGGCTTTTAACAGGGACCTTCTATATTGTCTGCTGCTGATTTTTGGCAAATGTATAGCTCACAAGGGGGAAAAAAACTTTCATAAGAAAAAAGGCTTTACAAGAAAAATAAAACCTTCACCTCCTTGAGATAAATCCTGTAAGTTGAAAAATCAGGATGGCAAAAGATGGGAAATTATACGACGTGTTTGGATTAAAAAATTAGGAATAAATGAGACGAATATTAAAGGGGAAAATCAGAAACATTGTTTGAATTGGTTCCCCACCTCTCAGACAGCATGTGACGGAATGAGTCTCAGCATCCCCTGCTGGCTTCTGAGTGGAATTACCCAGCACACAGGGAGAGGGACCGTAGTGGCCCTCAGTGGCTGGCCTTCGCTAATTGGCTCACCTAGTGAACCCTGATAATGTAGTTTTAAAATGAGTTCACATTCCATGAAGATGAAAATCAGCACATGTATTGCAGATGCACTTAGAAGAAAGCAAAGTGCAATGATAAATGGTCCCACAGCCTTTCTTGGCATTGTGTCCAAGGTCCCCCTAGGGTGGCTGAGAATTCCTGACTGGCTTAATGTCTGCCTTAATGATGACAAAGAAGGACTGAATAGTGTTTAATGGTGTTTTAAGTAGATCCTAAGTGGAGGCTCATGACCAACCTCAATGAGCAGAGAACATACAAATGAATGTAAGAAACCACACAGTAACCACAAACCTTCTCCTGCTGCAGCCAGAATTACTAAAACTCTGTTTTTGAGTTAAATCTCCCTTCCATGCCTGCAGTCCTCTGTCACGCCTTTGGCCATGGCTGGGGACACTCATTTAAGTTCCACGGCAACAGTGCCCACCTCTCGGGGTTGTCTGGGGATGGAATGAAATGGTAGAAGTACATTGTGCTCGCCAGGTTGTCGGTCAGTGAACAGCTCTTCTAAATAGAGCATCATACTCCTTCAAGGCACGAAGTACATGAAATCGTCAAGTTCATGGAAGTGAAGAATGGAGTGGTGGCTGCCCGGGGCTGAGGGGAGGGGGAAAGGTTTGCCAGATGAGTAAGTTCCAGAGCTCTCTGTGTCCCACTGTGCCTAGAGATGACAGTGCTGTGCTGTGCCCCTAAAAACCAGTGGAGGGGGTATATCTCACGATGAGTGTTCTTACCACAATCAAATTGAATCTTAAAAACCTTAGTTCTCAAGGTTTTATTTTTAGAAGCATAAGAAACCTGGGCTTGCCAAAAATCATAGTGTTGTTTGTTGCAAGTATGAGAAAAACAATGATTAATTGTTGTCAGTTTTGGTATTAAGGTCCCGCCTTTACTGGCAAGCATCTCTCCTAAGTTTTCCAGGAGAATCCGGATCCCGACTGTCTTATTAACACCATTTTACTGTTGAGAATATAAATATCATGTGATGAAAGCTGGCATTTATCACTCACTGCTGGAACCCTAGAAACATTTTTTAAGTAATAACAATAATGAAAATAACAGTGTCTCTTCAGTCAGTTTGGCAAATAACACGTTACCAAATGCTAATGTGGGGAAAATGTTCAAGGATTCTTATTTAAAATGTTAAAGTATATTTAAAAATCAGGAAAATCTAATAAAAGTGCCAAAAAGATGATTTGTGAGCTAAATCTTTTTCTTATCTCTAAGTGAATATTATTTTTAAAAAGCTATTAGACACTGTAAATTGTTTGTATACTCACAGTTTTAGAAATCAGTTATTTGGAAAATTTGGCAGTATATCAAAAATACAAATAAAAAGTAATACAAAAGCCAGCGCTGTGCTAAATGAAATGGGAAGTAAAGAAACTATTTTGTACTTTGAAGGAGACTAAATGTGTATCAGTGACCAGAGGCCAGGAATCCAATCTGTGAAGATAACTTGAGATTGTACCTATGAATCCTTGGCTCTGAAGCACTCTCTTAAATGTTATAGATTTCAGTGGCCTAAAAATATTTTAAAGTATGTCCCAATTTTTTATGGCACTCAAAAAATAGATGTCTGGAAATGACTGGAGACCTTTCAAATTGGTTTCCCTTTCCCGAGTCACCAGAGCCAGCTGGCGTTCTGATCCCAAGGCCCGTGTTTCTCTTTCGGGAGTGGGGGGGCCTTCTAGTAAAGCCAATCCAGTCACAGGCTTGAACTCTCAGGTGATTAAAGTGTCTGCTTCTCAAACAGTCCTGGCTATCTTGATGTAAGTACTTTGCCCCTGGTTGGTTACAACCTAAGTCAAAAAAAAAAAAAAAAGGAAAAAGGAAAAACAAAGTAGCAATGACTTCTGGGAGGCTGGAGTTGTGAGTTCTGTCAGAAATCTTAAAGATCTTTCAGTAGGGCTCAGGCTGGGATGGGGTCACGGGCCGCTCCTCTCTCACACTCAAGAAACCCGTGGTGCGTAATCAGACCACAGAGTCCACGTGAATGCCTCATGTTCAAAGACAGGAAGACCTTCCCCAGCCTGTCCAGGCAACATAGCACAGCTCACCTTCAGCCTCACCGCTTTCCCTGTTGATTCTTCTTCGTGGCATTGAATAACTGGGCGGCCCAGAAAGAATTTATTTATTATCCGTCGTCCCTGAATTGGAAAGTTAAGTGTTGTGAATACAAGACGTTGTTGGTTTTGTTTGCTGCTCCTTTCAGAGTACCTGGAACCAAACCTGCGCACAGTGAACACTGCCTGCAGACGGGCTGCGAGAACCTGGAAATGAGCCCAGCCATGGAAACCATCCAGCTCACCTAGACGGACGTCCTTCCATCATTCAAAAGGCACCGAGAGCAGGGTCAGCTCCTTCTGCCCGAGGGCCCTCCCTCCCTCCTGTACCAGCAGTCCCATCCTAAAAGTTAAAGGGCTCACCTCTCAAGTGCCCATCTTGACCTCTGCTGTGGAGATGGACTTCCCCCTGCTCTGGAGAGCTTGAGCATTTGTAAATACTTTATATGATGTGGGGTATATAATGTATTGAACTTGAACTGTGATTTGATTTAACATTGTATTTTTATGTTATGTTTTATGTTATATTTTATTATACTATAATATGACTATATTTGTAATGTAACTACAGGTATGTAGATGTTCTCCTGTTAGACTCTGAGCTCCATGCTAAGAACTGAGTTGTAATTACGCTTTTTACTCTCCTAACATGTCTAACATGGTGCATCAGAGGTAGCAGCTGTCCAGCAGATGATTGTGGAGCCCGTGGCCATTGTGGTACTGCATGTGTGGCCATCCTGGTGGGTGAAGGCTCTAGGGGGTGGGCCTTTCAGCAGCATCGAGATTGCTCCATGGTTCTCCCAGCGGCCTGTGTTCTTCACAGAGATCTCGAGTTTCCCAGGAAGCTCACAGGAGGCTACGTAGCCTATCTTATTTGAACAGGTTTGAGACAATGGCCCCTACGATGATGCTCTCTTCTCCCCAGTGGGCGGGGGCGCTGGGCTGTGCTGGGCCCAGGCACACACCTGGGCTCAGAGGTGGTTCCATCCTCTGCCAACTGCGTTGTGTGTCATTCACCCTCTGAATCTTAGTTATTTGGCCTCTGAAATGGATACAGGACTTCTTACCTTACCAGGCCCTTTGGAGGTTAAGGGACAAAATGACTGTCAAGGGCCTGCGTGTGTCTGGACTCTCAGTGCACCTGTCACCATTGTCATTAGAATCAAAGCCATTCCAAATGCCTCGCACACCTTGCCTTCACAGGACACTTTCACGTGAAAGGAAATTAGGAGTGCAGGTTATTTATTGTGCTTCGCCACTGTTTATTTCGGATGCATCACCAGCTCCCTCACACTTCTTTGTAACCTTCATTATTGGCGTACTACCTGAGAGCGGCTGAGCCCAAAGGAGGCAGGCCGGATGTGACCCCTGCAAAAGAATCAGACTCGGTGTATGTAGCGACAATGGCAATCAACTAATCCGTGGGCGCTGTGCTAGGGGTTTCAGCACACTCCCTCTCCTCACAGAACCTCTCTTCCTGCCCTCTGGTAAGCGGCATCCCGCATCTCCTTTAAGGCATTGGCTCATTTTTATGCCTAGTTGCAGGGCTGAAAGAGCGGTTTTATGTATTGAACTCATCTAGAATTACCCAGAAGTAAATCCTGGGGGTACCGGCATTTGGTTTTCCAATGAAACCCAAGTACTTTGCTC
This sequence comes from Macrotus californicus, assembly GCA_007922815.1. Lineage (NCBI taxonomy): Eukaryota > Metazoa > Chordata > Mammalia > Chiroptera > Phyllostomidae > Macrotus > Macrotus californicus. The sequence goes on from VMDR010001233.1 coordinate 126,690, forward strand.
TCAGATACAGAGAACACGGGGTTGGAGCCGGCAGACGTCCTGCCTTAATGAGTCGAGAAGAAAGGTCTGATTCCAGGCCTGTTTAAGCCGGCATGGTGCCTGCCCCCACCCATATCACCGCCCTTGTGTAAATGGGCTCTGATAGGAGTCACTCGCTGCTTGATCCCTGAAAACGTTTTGGAAAGCAATGCAAATTATAAAAAGATGAAAGAACTATTCTGCACTAGCTGTTCTGAAGCTATTCTGCACTCCCAGTGTGGCAAGGAAGTCGTGCACGTATGTGGCCTCCTAGGCACTAACAACTGTAACAGAACCAGCTCACACGCACATTTTGCAATGTGCAAAGTTCTCCCATTTCTTATTTATCATTTACTTCGTTATCTGGTTCATACCACATGCATTATTAGCCCTGTTTTCTGCATGAGAAATTTGTGACTCGAGGGATTTAAGTCATTTGCCGGAGCACACAGGCAGTAAATGTTGGAAATGAGATATGAACCTAGGTCTTCTGGCTTCCAACCCGATGAGTTAATGAATAGATAAAAATGATTTTTAAATGATCACATCTGTGCCTCAGCTCAAGCAACCCTTATAGCTGCTTACTTGGCAATTACCAGGTAAGTTTGTAAACGGACTCCTCTGAGGTGCTTTCAAAAGGGTCGGCTGCCTTACAAGAACGGCTCCTCCTCGGCAATCATATTTACAAGACTCATTTGCAAGCCTCATTCTCCACAGAGAGCCGGAGGGTAAACTTCAGTGGCGCCCCTCTGAGAGTCATCACAGAGGTGGGATCCCTGCAGCCCCGAGTTAACAGGCCTTCACTAGTTGCCACAGGTGGCTGGTAGGGGCGCAGGAAGATTTTACATGACTCGCCGAGGCCCGCCATGTGGACGCAAGGCACTGGGGTCGACAAGTCCCCTCTGCCCCGTCCCTCGGGTCCAGAGCCTGAGCGTGGTGTGTGCTTGCCTGAACATTAATTAGGACTGATCCGATGGTTGCCAGCGTGTGAGGATCTCCAGAGAGATGATCCGATTCGCAGAAAGCCAACCTGGTCGAAATGAACCCCGGTAGAGTACCTTCTCACGGTCCTCTTGTGAATGAAAGTGTATTGCCCTTCAAGAAGATGTGAGGGTGAAATTTTAATTGAATAAAAGACAGGAAATTCTCAGGGATGGTTCCCATAGCAACTGGAGTGTGCCTGCATGTGTGTGTTTCATATATGCATCAGAAGAAAACAAAGCATCTTATCTTAGGGTGCAAGCCTGGACCTTGAGCTGGGGAGGGAAGTTGAGGTCCCAGAGTAGCCTGATGCAGGTTTGACTGTTTTCCTTGACTTGCTAATTTGCTCTTCTGCACGCAGTGACCAACTGCACTCATCTGTTGCCTTTCTTTCCTTGGCGCAGGTAGGCAGCAGATCACCTTGCCCAAGGACACTCTGGAGGACAAAGCTGCTGGCTTATGAGAGTCAGGGTCCTATAACAGGGTCTGGCACGGCAGCATTTGTTCCTTCAGGTGGTTCTGTCACCCAGTCCGTGAGAGTAATAGGACCAGGGCTTGGCTGGCAGAGAGCCTGGGTGAAGTCCCAGCTTTTACTTGCTAGCTCTCCAAACTTGGGCATGCCCCTTAACTAATTGTACCTCTCAACGCCCCCCCCTCCCGGCCCCCACCGCTTTATCTGTCAAAGGGAGAAGACAGCAATTTACCCAATGTAGTGTCATGTCAGAAGAAAGAGACTAAATACAACCAGAACTCCTTTTCTTTCCCGGGAGTCTGCATGAAAGTAGGAAATCCACCTGATTGGCGTTAAGCTATTTATTTGGAGGTCACCACAATCTAGAAGGGCCTATTGTTTGCTAATTACAGAGAGTGTGTGAAGAATGGTCCATCACTCAGAGAGGAGCCTTTCTGAGTGGGAGAAACAAGGAGGAAGGAAGAGGGGAGCACATGCAAAGCAAGTGAAGGCTGCTCCTCTGTCTATTGCACACGTGTGTGTCTGCCGGCTGTGCGCACGCAAAGGTGAGGCCAGCGACTTCGGATTCATTTCACGGGTGGAGACCAAGTTCAGGGGCTGGCGCTCGCTTGGTCAGTGCTGGGCAAATGTTGAACTGAACTGACTCTGGCCTAGTTTGTCAGAAGGGCAAGTTGCTGTCCCAGATTAGAGAGCAGAGAAGCAACTTGTAATTTACTTACGTATTTGGCATTGCATTATTTTTTATAAACAAAAGTGTGAAAGTGCCGTTATAGGGTTTTTTATGTTCAAGTAGATTTTTTTTTTAAAAATCTGCATTGTTACTTTTCCTGTTGTTTGGATAAGAATCTTTCTGAAAATTTGAATGTGTCTCCTCTGGGTTACTTAGAACGAAGGGGAGGGATCTTAACTTTGCTTCTGCAGAGCACAGTGACAACGTGGTGGCAGCTCTTTCCTTCTGAGACCTTGAAACATTTTGTACTTGGTTTATCTGAGGAGTGATTTTCTTATATTACCAGCACCTGCTTCTCTGCCCCGTGGAAGGCGGCAGGGGCTCTGGGGTCCCCGGCAGACTGCTCCTTCCCACAATATTAAATTCAGCCCCGTCAATTCAAAGTTGCCAGTGTTGTTCCCAGCACCCGAGGGTGGCTGTCATCTTGAAGAAACAACAAAATCTTCTGACAGCCCAGAGCAATTATTTTGGAAGTATTTCCCTGTGGAATGTGGCATGGGCAGGTGGATGAGACAAGAGCAGCTGTCCCCTGACTCGGAGATGGGATTTGACCTTGGAGGGCAACACTGTGGGGTGGTGACACATGCAGTCTGGCATTGAGACTGTCTCGTATTGAGGTCTGGGCTCCGCTGCACATTTGCTCGGTGCCCCTGGATAAGTCACTTTACCCCTCTGGGCCTCCTGTTCTTTCTTTGTGAGTTGGAATCACAATAGTACTCAGCTGAGAGAGTCATTGGGATTGAACAAGCTAATACATAAAGAAGTCTTAGAATGGTGTCTGTCACACAGTCCATTGACATCAATATTAGTGGCTGTATTACTGTTAGTGGCCCCATGACATTAGCTATCACTGTGACCCAAGTGGGGAGGTCTGCCTGGTCTGGTTCAGATCCATATGACGCTTATTGGAAGTCTACTGTATGTCAAACGCTGTGACAGTGACTGACACACGTTACCTTTTTTCGACCTCAGAAGAAGATAGCTGAGAATATCACTGTCAGATGAATCTGAGCTGACTTCTGGGGGTCCTGGTGTGGGCCAGGCCTGAGAGGACACTGTGTGTGCTTGCGTGGAGGGGAAGGGAGGGGTGTGCAGAGGAGGCGGAGTTCCACGGGGGACACAGCTCAGCCCTGAGCAGCTGAGCAACAGGAAGCCAGGAGATGGTACTTCCAGGCTAATGTCAGGTCAGGCTGGGCCTAAGTTCTGTATTTGCTGAGCACTGAGGCCACGGTGCTGGGGAAGGCAGGGTGGGGTGGGGGAGCTCTTCAGCATAAAGTTGTAGGATCCTGAACTGTCACTAGGAGGGTGTTTCTGATCCAGCCAAAGGGCTCAGAACAGCTGCACAGCCCTGGTGGAAATGGTGGCTTCCAAACCTGGCTGCTTCTCAGAATCTCCAGGGAGCTTGTCCAAAATATAGACTCCTCTGCCCCACACCTGTCCCACTTAGTCAGAGCATCTGTGGGTAGGAACTGGAACCATCTGGCCTTGACAAACTCCCCAGGTGATCGTTTGAGCCAGCCTGGACCCTGAGGATGGGGATTTGCTTCTCACTGGTGTAGCCCATCCAGAAATGAGCTTCAGCTGGAGCAGCTCCCTGTTGAGAGGTTACCTGATGCTGAAGATGACGTCAGGTGCTTAGGGCTTCAGCCTGTTCCGAGGGCAGGTTAAGAGAAATAAGGAAGGAAGCCTTGTTCCTGGCAGAGCCCTGCGTCCAGGTAGGACTGTAGCGGGCTAAGGTGGGGAAGACAGGACAGGGCAAGGAGTAGCCATCAGCCTCAGGACTACCGCAGGCAAGGGTGCCGGCACACCTGGCAGGTAGACATCGGAGGTGGGGTGGGGGGAGTGGCAATTCAGCTACTTGCAGGCTGGGACTTGGAAGCTTGTTAGAAGGGAATCGAGGTGCGTTGTTGCTGAACCAGGGGTCCACCACCCACTCAACCCACAGCAGAGCCAAGCACGGACACCCGTCTTGCAGCGGAGACGGTAAGGCGGTTTATCGGCAGGGCACCGAGCCAGGAGAACAGCTCGCTAGCACTCAAAATCCAAACGTCCCAGTGGTTTTTAATCAGGGATCTTTGAAGGCAGGATTGAGGGTTAGGGGTTAGGGCTTGCGGGCGAAGCTGATTGCTTAGTCCTTCTATAAGTTTCACCAGTTCTTATGAGTCTGGTTAATTTAGTTCCTGGCGCCATCTTGTCTGGTGTCTTCATCACTGTGGTTAGGCGATCAAAGCGGGTCAGGGAACCGAGATTCTGCCAAACGTCTCATGACGGGGCGTCAGTGATGTGGTCTTTAAAGCAAAAGGCATAAACGAAAGTCTTGTGACCATTGTTATTGTTTAAGCTGTCCTATTTTGCCCTTAAGTAGCTACATTTTTCTGTTATTTCCAGCAGAGTATACTTTTAGACATTTTCCCTGGAACTTGCTTTATGGGCAGCCTTTAGGACGTGACTAATATACTTTATAATCTTTGACTGTAAGTGACTAACCTGTTATGTGACAGCCCAAGCAATGGAGACATTTAGTTAAAGCCTACAGACTCCAAGGTCTGATACCTGGACACGTTCACTGTTAACAGCTGGTTTCAGCATCAGCCACATCCAGGACCCTCACTCCGGGAGCTGGCAGCCAGCCTCCCATGTGTCCTGTACTCGGTCCTCACCAACTCCATCCCAGCTCCTGGCTCTGTGGCCCTGGTGCTGCTTCAGTCCGAAGAGGCCTGTTACATGTTGAGGGTGTCAGAGAACTTCAGCAGGACGAACTCTAGCAACAAATATCATCCCCCCTCCTCATCTTGTATCTGTCTCTTCCCACTGTGGGGAATAATCTTTTCACCACCTCTCAGTAGCTAAGACCTCCACCATCCTTCAAGGTTCACTTTCCACAGTGACCTCTCATACGTTGCTAGTTTTTTTTTGTGGCCATCAATGTCAAGTTTAAGCCAAGTCCATTGAGTTAAACACATACTTACTGAGTACACATTATGAATGAGTCACGGAGTCTGGTCCTGGAAAATGTAAAATTAAAATTGGGACAAGTTGCCAGTTCTTAGGGAGCTCAGTACAGGCAAAGAAAAATGTGGGTAAACAAACATCATTTAGTGTGCGTGTACTGTGTAAGGGCCAGTTCCGATTTTCCAGAAGGGCCTGTGCTGTAGTTATTTCTGTGCATGTTTTGTCTCCTCTCCCTGAGTAGTTTCTGGGGAGGGCCAGGGCCATGTCTCATTCATTTTGGTATTCCCACCCTCTGAAACGGTGGGTAGGACCTGGTTAGTGTTCAACAGATATTCACCAATGTGGTTTGAATCGAATTCCATATGACAATATATTTTTAATAAATATGATTATTTCAGTTGATTTAACAGATGTTTGGGAGTATATTTTACAAGGTCAGGCTATTGATAAAACAGTTTTAGGAGAGTTTGAGTTGGATTTCATTTTATTTCTGGCAGTTGCTGGGTTTTTAATAAACACGCTGAGTGCAAGGAGTAAAGATAAAATAGTTTGAACGTTTTCAGACAGCCCTGAAAGAGAAGAGTCTGCCAGCACTCTGAAAGGGCAAATTGTGACACAAAGTTATTTGGACTAATGAGAGGACAGATAAAACTGAATGGAATAATTTTCCTTCGGGCAGGTGTCATTCTAGAAAGAAGCACTGTCTCCAAATGCCAAGTGAGAGGGATGGCCAGAGATCATCTTTAAAAAGGACAGAGATCTGGGACAGCAGGACAGGAATGAAAATACCAGATGAAAGGTAAGTCATCAGATTTTGCTCTTCTGTCCCCTATTGACGTCTTAAACGTGAGCGATTCGTCCTCAGCCTGGTATAAATGAAAAGCATGGGACGGATCTGATCTAAAGTGGAGGTCTCCGACTTGCTAAATTGTGACCTTGGGCAATTTAACCTTTCTCAGTATCAGTTTCCGCATGGGTGAGTAGAGAGCATGGTCCAATCTTTAAAGGGCTGCCGTGAGTGAAGACCCAAAGTGCCTTGCATGTAGTGCATCCTCTGTCAATGGTTCATGCCCTTCACGGGTCACCTTCTCTGAGCTAACTGTGGGGGAAGCTCAGTGGCAGTTCAGAAATCAGGAACTGGTTTTCACAAGCATTATAGAATTATCCTTTTGGATGGTTCCATGAGCAATGTATTGGCTCCCTCAGAAATTGACCTTGGAGATGAATATGGAACTGGGCATATGCTGACATTGGCAGCTGTGGTCTCTCACAGGAGGGGACAGCAGTGGCACTGAGATGCTGGGCACAAGTTGAGGCTTTTCGGGACTGGTGCATTGTCATGATTGGCATCCCCTCCCTCCACATATACCCCCACCCCCCAACCCTCACCACAGTCTGTGGCCAAATCAATCACTCACCTGACAGCCTTTGCAGCCCCTTACTCAAGCCTGGTGGATACAGGACCCTGGTGTGGGACATGCATATTGTCTGGGCACTAAGCAAAGAAAATCCCTCCATTGAGGGCTGACTCTGCACAAGCCTGGATATGGTCCATGCTGGGAGCCACCTTGGGTCATTTCCTGAAAAATGAAGAAGTCACGTTTATTTATTTTTTAAAGCACTATTGGGTCTAATACTAGATGGTCATATATTTTAAACACCCAAAGCAGGACACTTATGAGACTGAGCAGAGGCATCATAAAAATTGTGCTGGGGTGACAGGTGTAACTAAAACTGTCCTGGGCAAAGCAGGATGTACGGTCACCCTGGTCGGATAGCTTGGGTGTCAGACAGTTCCTCCCTGTCTGGAATTATTGTCATTGTACTTACAAGGACTTCAGCACATGGCTGAGCATCCATCTTGATTTGGTGATTTCCTCCAGCTACAGTTAACAGTTCAATTCCCTGGAGACTCTGTTATGAGAAAGACCTACTAAGACTTAGAGAAGTAATATAAATTTGCCCACTTGCATGATGATTTACAGAGCATTTTTCACACACATAGGTCCACTCTGGACCTCCTCCCTAAACTTCCTACCTTCAAACTGCAAGCCTGCTGCTTCTTCAAAGTAACGTGGCCCACACTGAGCTCTGTGGTGTCCGCCTGTTCCATGGCTGCTTCTCTGCCTCCAGGAAGTCTTCCCTGATCTTGTCTCACTGTCTCCACTTTCTCAGAGAAAGGTACCTTTTCTTAGTAAACTATTGCCTTGTATGCCCTGCTTACTGGAAAGCCAGTTTTTGCGGGAGGCACTGGGACTAGTCTCTGTGTCGTGAGAGCCAAATTGGAGAATGTTTGCTAACTGAATGAATCTGGCTAGAACAGTGCCTCTCACACTTGAACAGCTTGTTAAGAAGATTCTCACATAGCAGGTCTGGGAGGGGCCTGGCACTCTGCTTCTCTACTAAGCACCGTAGTGATTCTGATGCAGCTGGTCCTTGGACCACACTTTGGGTAGCCAGGTACTCAAGCACTAGTACTTAAACTTGGCTGTGCGTTGGAATCACCTGGGAAGTTTCACATGCATCCAGGCCTGGACCACGGCTATGAAGCTCTTGAAAGGAAGCATGTGGTTCCCTACCAAACAAGGAAGAAGAGCGTTAATGGTTCTTCACACGTCTAGGGTGCGTGGAGGACACTAAGATCACATCCATTGTCTCCTTAGTTCTCTGCAACCTGAGAGGAAGGCATTCTTCCCATGAACAGGGGACTCAGCAAAGTGATCCTTCTAGAGCAGAGACATGCATCAGAATTTTTGTTTAAATTCTAAATGTAATATTTTTCTGAGATCAAAGGAAAAAGTTCAAGGTCGTTGGTCCAATCCCAGCCCTGGGACTTGAGCTGGGTGTCACTTGACCTCTGATCTCATTCTTCTGTGTTCCACTCCGTTTCCCCATGCACATGTCCTGGGCAGTCTGTCCTGCTGCCTCCTCTGTGTCATGCAAGTGGACAGGTGAACACACTCCTCTGCCCTCCTCTTCTCTGACTGCCGGACTCCCATTCTGGGTTTTGGACCAGCCTCAGCCGTCCTTGCTTCTCCCGGGCTGGCTTAACCCCTCCCACGTCCATCTCTCTGCTTGTCACCAGAGTCTGTCTCTTCCTTTGTTTCTTTAGCCTGAGTTCTTCCACTTCACGAACCATGTCTTACTTCCTTGTATTCCCTACGTACATTGTAGGGTGTGATACAAGATGTGCTCGCTAAATATGTTGAATAAAAAAAGATGATAAAGTGACTTAATCTACTTTACAGATTTAAGACTATAAGGACTTGAGAGACAAAAAAATAATATTTTGCAGTTAGCAATATGTTTCTCAATGTAAGATATTATTATTACTACTGGTATTGTTATTTATTAACTTTATTTTAACTTTCCAAGGTGCAAACCTGCTTATTGCATTTTATGCCTGAAATTTTCAATTGAGTATTCTTGCTGTTTTAGCAATTTAAGAAACACAGTGAGAAAAAGAACTATTTAAAATTAATCAGAAGATAGGGAATAAAAGAAAAAGAAATGTTACCCATAATCTCATGTACCTGCTCCCCACCCTCTGCCTCTGGCAAGCACCAATCTATTCTCTGTATCTATGAGCTTTCTATTTTTAAAGATTTTCATATATAGCTGAGACCATACGGTATTTGTCTTGCTCACTTAGCACAATGCCCTCACGGTCCATCCACGTTGTCACAAGTGGCACACTCACTCACACACACACATTTTCTTTATCCCCTCCTCTATCAGTGGGCACTTAGGTTGTTTCTGTGTCTTGCTTGTTGAAAATAGTGCGGCCCCGAACGTGGGGTGCAGATCTCTTTTCAATATAGTTATTTCATTTTCTCTGGATAAACACCAAAAAGTGGAATTGCTGGTTCATGGGGCAGCTCTACGTTTAATTGTGTGGGGAAACTTCACCCTGTTTTCCGTCGTGGCTACACCAGTTTACCTCCTTGTCAACAGTGCAGGAGGGGTCCCCTCTTGTCACAGTGCCCCCACACTTGTCCTCCCTTGTGTCCTTGGAACCAGCCGCTCTACCAAGGGTGAGGGGATAGCTCATTGTGGTTTGATCTGCATTTTCTGGATGATTGTTGATGCGGATCGTCTCTTCTTGTACCTGTTCACTCATTTTGTGGCTTTCTTTGAAAAACAAAACAAAACACCTAGTCAGATCCCCTGCTCATTTTTAAATAGAATTGTTTTCTGTTGAGTTGTATGAGTTATTTATAAAATTTGGATATTAACCCCTTAGCAGATAATGTGATTTGCAGATATTTTCTCCCATTCCATGCGTTGCCTTTTCATTTTGTTGATGGTTTCTTTTTGCTGTACAGAAACTTTGTTGTTTGATGTAGTTCCACTTGTCTATTTCTGTTTTTGTAGCCTTTACTTTTGGTGTCAAACCTTAAAAGAAAAGTCAAGTAGCTTTACTGCCTATGTTTTTTTCTAAGGGGTCCTCTGGTTTTGGATCTTAGGTTCCAGTCTTAAATCTAGTTTGAGTTGATTCCTGTGTGTGGTAAAAAACAGTGATTCTGTTTCAGTCTTTTGAATGTGGACGTCCAGTTTTCCTGGCACTGCTTATTGAAGGGACTGTCCTCTCTGCTGCCTGCCATCTTTGTGATTTTCTTCTATTAACAATCTTAGTGGTCATTGACATCAATACGGGAGGGATTCAAAGTAATTAATTTTTTTCCGTAGATCCTACTTGAATTAAAAGGGAAATATCACCAGCTCATTTTGAAAAGTGTTTTAGTTAAGACAAAGGTGTCCTGCACGTATAATACTAGTGTGTCCATGACCCGGCACTTTGGGCCGATGGGTGCATTTGGATCGTGTTACGTTTTACATTTGTAATTGACTTCTGTGGATGAGAAGCTACTATCCTTCTTTTTTTTTTTTTTAATTACTTTATTGTTGTTCAATTACAGTTTGAATTTTCTCCCCATCACTCTCCCCCCACCCCAACCAATCCCACCCCCCTCCCCCGCTTCCACCCTCCCCCTTGGTTATGTCCATGTGTCCTCCATAGTGGTTCCTGAAACCTTCTGACTAAGAGTGATCTTTTCTAACAAATGGCTGTAAGCCTAAGTGATAGCAGCACGTTAAGTAAGATGGGGGCAAAATCAAGAGAAGAAATTTGTGGAACCCCTGGGGTAAAGTTTCTTGTTTTCTCGCTTCACTCTGGGAGGAGGGAGATATGTTTGCTTCCTCACCAAGGTTTGCAGGGTGACAATGCATGCCAACACCTCAGGCCTGAGTCGTTCTTCAGAGAAATGGGGGACAAGTCCAGACAGACACAGCTATTTTCCCTGTGGATGGTGCAATTACATCCTCGTGGGAATTGAAAATGGGAGGGAGGCCAGTAGGAGGGTAAAGAGAGAGGAGGCTAGGAAACCAACCTCCAGAATTCATCCAAGTTTAAATATTGGAGTAAGACATAAACTCAGTAATAAATGCATAGAAACTAGAGCAAACACACACGCGCGCGCACACACACACACACACACACATACACACGGTCATTCCAGAAGGTATCCAGCCATATAATATGAGAAATAGAAACATTTATTGAAGAAGATATAAGATACAAGAAATGTTGTACATAGGACAATGACACTTAAGTCCCCTTCAAAGTAGTCACCTTGGGACCTCACACAGTTCTCCCAGTCAACATCAGCTGCCCTGTCATGCTTTCCTGAATCTCAACAGTCTGAAATCTCTTCCCTTGGAAAGGTGATTTTAATTTGGGGAAAAGCCAGAAGTCACCGTGCACCAAATCTGGGCTGTAGTGGGGCTGAGTCACCCAGGTGATTTGATGTTTTGCAAAAAAATTCTGCACAAAACGTGATGCATGAGTGGGCAGGTGTGTTGTTGTGATGAAGCTGCCAATCACCAGTTGCCCATAGCTGTGGCCTTCTGAATCATCTGAATAGTTTCCACAGAGGAATGTTCAAGCTTAATGCAAAATTTGAGGCTGACGTGTTGCTCTACTTGCTCAGTCATTTTGAATGTGATGGCCACACAGTACACATGCTCACTCAATGGCGTCTACCTCCCCTACTGACTCATTCAGTGAAGTCATCATTGTTCACACATGTGCGTTCCAGTCCACTCTCCTTGGCTGCCAGGTTACATCGATGTTGTACAAACTGTTCTCATTATATTAACAATGACTGGGCTTTTTCCAGGCAAAGCTGGTGTGTGTGTGTGTGTGTACACACCAAAATGTATTTAAGCATTTCCCTACTGTTGGGTATTTGGGTCAACTCTGTTTTTAGCTTTAGGCATAAAAGGAACTCTTTGTGTGGTAAAATTATGGGTAGTTTAGCTTTTTCCTTTCATGCTTTCCAAGTTTTTATAATTAGCCTATCTTACATTAATTATCAAGTAAAATTATGTTAAAACTATTCATACTAGTGTTTCCTCCCCCTACTTGATGTTTCAACAAAGAACTGTACCTCAATAAATGTATCTCAAAATGTTTATCTGGATATCAATCTTCCCAAAAGTTACAAATATAATATCTAAGGCACTTTCCAATTCTAGTCTGTGATCTTATGATATCTGTATATCTTGTCAAAAAAAGAAATTCTGTCATTGTCAAGTCACGCTAGGTCTTTATTATGTAGCACTTAAATGTCACTCAATCTAGTAGTTCAACACAACAAAGTACAATAATATCTTTAATAAAAGAGATGAAAGTCTAGTATCTTATGGAACTTGTGGAGAGAAGTGAACTACACTATTTTGGGACTATCGATGCTGTTGGTTGAAATCAGTGCTTTGATAATCTTAAGGGATTTTAAGCACTCATTGGAAAGCTTCCCAATTGATATCTGTCAAGTAAATTTGTTCTAACTAAGGAATTGGAATATCCCCGCTTGTATAGTTCTGTTTTATTTAAAATGCGTGTGCTCTTTTGAAGGATATGATACTTCATGGGCCAGGTTATTATTATTA
>VMDR010001234.1:0-28321 GCA_007922815.1 Macrotus californicus
AAATGGTTGGTTTCTTATTGTGGTATCCTGTACACAAATATCAAATCACCCCCTTAAACTTACACGATGTTATATGTCTATTATATCTCAGTAAAGCTGGGGATAATAATAAAATAAAATGGCTACTCTTACATTATGTAAATTTTATCTAAATTTTTTTTTAATTAAACAAAATAATTTTTTCAAACTTTGGTCTCAGTATAGAGGAAGCCACTTTGTCTAAATTAATAGGTCTCAGTTGGAGGTGACTCTGTTGCCCAAGGGACATTTGGGGTTGGGTGCCACTGGCATCTAGGGACTACGTCATGGGAGAATCACTCAATGTCCTACGATGATCACCCCCCACCAAAGAATGATCCAGCTCAAAATATCTAGATTCCAAGTATGGGAAACCATAGTCTACGTCTTGCCTTCCTGTCTCTCCCACCGACCACAAACTCTCCTTTCTGGTCTCTAATCTCCCCACCCCCTTGCCACTTTCCTCTCTCAGCTCCCCTTCCGTGCCCCACTCTTCCCATCCAGCCTCAGACCCCTGCCTCACCGGTGAGTAGCAGCACCAGACCCAGGGAGAAAAAGTCTAGGTACTTGGCCAGGTGGGGCACCTGTGGAGAGAAGCTTCCCTGCAGCACCTGAGAGATGCGGTTCCCAGCCAGGCTGTCCACGGCAGAGCTCCAGGCCCTGGCCACACTGGCGCTCCCTGCAGGACACAAGACCTTCATTTGCAAACAGTCTGCACCCCTGCTAAGCACAATGGGATATATTTGGGGGGAAAAACAAAAGTACATACAAAATACCTAATCTCAAAGAGTTTCTTTTCTTCTTTTCATGGGGTAAAGGGAGCAGACACAGATGTTTCATAAAACAGGTAGACCATTTCATATGTTAGAAGGAGAGCAATGTTATACAAGAAAAGAGGAGCCCTGGCTGGTGTAGACTGAGTGCTGGCCTGTGACCAAAGGGTTGCCGTTCAATTCCCAGTCAGGACATGTGCTTGGGTTGCGGGCCAGGTCCCCAAGTTGGGGGTGTGGAAAGGCAACCACACATTGACGTTTCTCTCCCTCTCTTTCTCCTTCCCTTCCCCTCTGTCTAAAAATAAATAAGCAAAATCTTGAAAAAAAAAAGAAAAGAAAAGAGGGAAGCGGATGGTCAGGGGATAACAGCTGAGCAAAGATGTTGCTATGGTAAGGGAAGGAGCCTTGGGGACCACGTGTCTCCCCCACAGGAATTCTTCCCCAGTTCCGACATTTTCCATTTCTTCCTGGTCCTTGGTTCAGTCATTTAAGGGAAGCAGGATAGAGGTGAGTAGAATGAAGTTTGGGGTTTTTCTGACACTGTCACCCACTTCCCCTCACAAGGCAGATAACAAAGTGTTCATGAATGAGGATGGAGACCCCACTCCCCCTTGCTATTTTCCTGATCTAAGTTTCCCTCACACTGGCCGTGTCCTCTCACCGATGATGTAGGAGAGGATGAGGGTCCACCCAGTCGTGAAGGCACACAGTTGTCCCACTGTGACGTAGCTGTAGAGATACGCAGAACCGGAGCACGGTACCCGGGCCCCAAACTCCGCATAGCAGAGCCCAGACAACACGGAAGTCAGGGCAGCCACCAAGAAGCAGAGGATAATCGCCGGTCCAGCTTTGTCCTTGGCCACTTCACCAGCCAAGACGTACACGCCTGCCCCCAGGGTACTGCCCACACCAAAAGCCACCAGGTCTAGGGTGCTGAGACAACGGGTCAGGCGGCTGTCAGACCCCTCCCTTGGCTGCAGGGGCAGCCTGCGAACTAGCTTCTGACCAAACTGGCGAACACGTTGACACAGCATCCTAGCTGGAGTTGAGGAGGAGGCTTAGCTCTGCAGAGAAAACAAGACCAAAAGTCATTAAAAACGGCCAGCTTCCTCTTCCTGAAAACGGCCAGAGGTGGCCTCTGAAAATGGTTTGTTATTCACTTGACCTAGAAAAAACAAGAAAATCATGGAAATCATGAGGTTTAAATCTTCATGTTCACTTTAAGAACACTCGTGAAACTGCACCAGGCCATCAAGGGTATGCATATTCAAAAAGCCACCCAGTAGCTGAAAGATGTCATTTTGCAGAAGCAATGCATGTCATTCGGTTGTTACAATGGTAGAGTCGGTAGGTGTGCCCAGGCCAAACAGTGGGGCTGGACTCAGGTTCAGTGGCCCAGTAAAAATGCTGAATTTTTGCTGCACATGCTTAAAAATGCAGAGAGTAATGCTGAACTTAAGAGTTTAGATGAAGACTCTGGTCATCGAGCATATATCCAGGTGAACGAAGCTCCCAAGATGCAGAACTTAGAGCTCACGGGTGGATTGACCCACACATGAGCTCTCCCTGCCACACAGAGATGACCCTTCCCGAAAAAGAGCTGATTGTCCCTAAACCAGAAGAGGAGATTGCACAGAAGAAAAGGACACCCCAGAAGAAACTGAAGAAACAAAAACTTATGGCCTGGCCCTGGCTGGTGTGGCTCCGTGGATTGAGTACCGGCCTGCGCACTGAAGGGTTGCCTGGGTTGTGGGCCAGGTCCCCAGGTGGGACCATGAGAAAGGCAACCACCAATTGATGATGTTTCTCTTCCTCTCTTTCTCCTTCCCTTTTGCTCTCTCTAAAAACAAATAAATAAAATCTTTAAAAAACAAGCAAACAAACATATGGCCTGGGAGTAAATTCAGAACAAAATAAATACTAATACAAGTAAAATAAAAAGAATGCCCATCCATCGTTGGCCCCAGGATGGATGGGGGCAATCGAAGACCAATTCCACAGAGCAATGGTAAAAAGACACATCGGGTAAGTCATCCATGTCTGAGCCTCGGTTTCTTCGAATGTAAATAAGACTGTTAGTACGCATCACCACTGCTGGAAGGGTTGGTTGAAGAGAGGATCAAGCAAAAGCTTCCAGTATAGACCACACAGCAGAGGAACGGAGTGGACAAGAAGACTGATGTTTAAGGCCCCATCACTCAGGTTCAAATCCAGCTCTGCCACCTAACAGCTGTCTGATTCTGTACGAGCTACAGACCTCGCACCCTGCCCTCCCTCAGCAAAACCGAGAAAAACACTATCATCATTATTTCCTCCTGTCCTTGGTAAGTGTCTTTCAGGCTTGGCACCACATTTCTCTGCCATGGGCCCTGAAACATGATTGCTTCTCGGGTTTTCTTGTTTGTTTATTTTTGAAGTGAAATGAGGATGTGGAATTTGGAGCTGGAGGGGAAAGAGATGGGGTTTGTAGGGAGGGAGAGGTTCAAGCCCACCCAGCTCGGGAGAAACATGACCCAGAGTGGTCTCCCAATGACCTCAAGGGCTGTAGGACTCTTCTTCACTCCAAATCAGAATGTTATCTCCTACTTCTTTGAGGCCTGGTAGGTCTCCTCACTACACCTCTCTTCAGGAGGAAAAAAAAAGCCTTCAAAAGGAAGGAAATCCGGTCACTTGCTATAGCCTTGATGAACCCTGAGGACATTATGCTAAGTAAAATAAGCTGGTTACAAAAGGACAGTACTGGATGATCCCATTTCTGTGAATTACTTATCTAGAGTAGTTAAATTTATAGAAACAGAAAGGAGAGTGGGGGGGGGGGGTGGCTGGGAGAAAAAGAAAAAAGGATTAAGAAGTACAAAGTGGTAATTACAGAACAGTCACAGGGATGTGAAGTACAATATAGGGAATACAGTCAAGGGTATAAGAGGGATAAATGGTGATAAAAAATAAAATTAAAAAAGGAATATTTAGTCAGTAATATTGTAATAACTATGTATGCTGTCAGGTGGGTACCAGACTTATCACTTTATAAGGTATATAACTATCTAACCACTAGGCAGTACACTGGAAACTAATGTAAATCGAATGTCAACTATAATTGAAAAATTTTTTCAAGCAAAGCAAAAAAAAAAGTATAAAATGATGGTTCCAGGGGCTGGGGAGGGGAGACAGAGAGTTATTGTTTAACGGCAACGACAGAATTTCCGTTTTATAAGATGAGTAAGAGTTCTGGAGATTGGTTGCACAACAATGTGAATATACTTACCACTACTGAACTGTACAGTTAAAAATCGCCCTGGCTGGGGTGGCTCAGTGGATTGAGTGGCAGCCTGTGAATGGAAAGGTTGCTGGTTCAATTCCCAGTCAGAGCACATGCCTGAGTGGCAGGCCAGGTCCCACCCGGGGGCATGTGAGAGGCAACCAACTGATGTGTCTCTCACACATCGACATTTCTCTCCTCTTTCTCCCTCCCTTAACCCCTCTCTAAAAATAAAATCTTTAAAAAAAAAAATAGTTAATGTGGTTAATCTTACATTATGTGTATTCTACCACAATTTTTAATAATGTGGCCGATAATAATAGTGTTAACAGTTAAGACGGTTAATGTTATATCTGCCACAATTTTTTTTAAATGTGCTGGTGGTACTAATAGAGCCACCCTCGTGGAGTTGCTGGGTGTAAGAAATCAGCGTGTATAACAAACAGCTGATGTCAGTGGTGTACCCACCTGTAAACCCCGAATAACTTTTAACCTTTAATATTGTTTGCACATGGAATCAAAACAACCAGCCTCCTCCCCCTGGCGGGGGAGCTCAGCTGGTTAGAGCATGGTGACCATACATCAAGGCTGGGGTTTGATCCCAGGTCAGGGTCCACATACAAGAAACAAGCAATGCATGCATCAATAAGTGGAACAACAGATCGATGTTTCTCTCTCTCTCTCTCTCTCTCTCTCTCAAATCAATAAATTTAAAAAAAAGAAAATGAAAAAAAAGAAAACCACCACCAGCCTCAGAGCCTACGCAAACTCAGCCCAACTCCCCCATCGCCACCCCTTCTCACATACACACAGCTCACGGCTCCTTCTTTCGTCTGGAAAATGGGTCTTTTCTGCCTTTAAAACGGAGCCAGGCTGAGCAACTAAGTGCCCGCTCGGATTGCCAAGGTCTCCAGGAATATCAGAACACACGCGCCCCGTCTCCGAGACAGAGGAGAGGTTACCCAGACTTACCGGACTGCGGGAGCAGATCCTGGATCACTTGGGTCGGAGTCAGGGAGTCTGATCTAAGCCAGGTCGACTTGAGCCGATAATATCTTTAAAACCAGAGCTGGAAACACATAAAAGAACAGCTAGCTCTTCCCCTGGGTAGGCAGGGCGGGGCCAGGGGCCTCTGCCCTGATGCAATCAGACGTGGAAGCTTCTCCGTGTGCGCTTGAAGAATTTTTTTTTAATGGTGGTAAAATACGCACGACATAAAATTCTTCTTCTGAACGATTTTCAAGTGTCGTGTTTGGTGCATGCACACTGCTGTGCCCTCACACTCTGGAATTCTCATCTTGCAAAACTGAGGCTCTGTCTTCACACACCACCACCGCCCCCCACCCCGTTTAATGCTCACTGCCCCCCCCCACCCTCTGACACCTGCCATCTACTTTGTGTCTCTAAGCATCTGACCATTGTAGATACTTCACAGAAACGGAGTCATACAGTATTTGTCCTTTTGGGGTCAGGCTTCTATCACTTGAGTAAAGGTCCTCAAGGCTTGTTCATGCTGTAGCCTGTGTGAGAATTTCCTTCCTTATAAAGGCTGAATAAGATTCCTTTGTATTTTTGTATGGACCTTGTGTTTATCCATTCCTCCATCAATGGACACTTGGGTGACTTCCACTCTTGGGCTAGGAACACGGGTACGCCTGTACCTCTGTGAGGCCCCGCTTTCAATTCTTTGGGATATATACCCAGGAATAGAATTACTGGGTGACATGACTCTAAGATTTTTTTTTTTTTAAATGCATGAATCCATTTCATCAAGGATCCCAGAAGTAAGGGCTCTATAACCTGGGACCCCGCTGATCACAACCCTGCTCTCTCTGTCTTCTTACACTTGTCAGGGATGGGGACACTTTCCACCTTTCCTGATTAGTTCTTCTGGTTGGTTGAATAATTACAATGACAGTGAGCTCAGCCCTGGCCTGGTACCTCAGTTGGTTAGAGCATCATCCCAATACGCCAAAGTTTCAGGTTTGATCCCGGTCCCGGGACAGGGTACAAACAAGAATTGACTGATACATGCAGAATTAAGTGGAACAACAAACCAATCTCTCTCTCTCTCTCTCTCTCTCTCTTCCCCCTCCTTTCTGTCTAAAATCCAATAAATAAATAATAAATAGTAAAACGACACCAGACAGATTAACAGGAGAAAATCAAGTTTTAATACGTGTACACAGGGAATTCACATAAGCATGAAAAGCCCAAAAGCAGGAAGATAAGGTAGATATGTCATTCTGGACCAAGAACGGGGAGGCAGGGATCTACGTTTTCAAAGGGAGGTAAGACCATTTATAAGGAATGACAAGAGTTCATGTTTAGTGAACTCTTTGCTGGGTCATCTTGAAACAAGGGGACACAGGGAGCACTCTGACCAAGGGCCTTGCTGGGTTCCTTCCTGTCTAACACTCATTTATTGTAAACTACTGTATCTATGGTGATCTCTCCCTTCCTGGAGCAGGTCCTCTATCTTAAATTCTTTTAGGCAGTAAGTGGGAAAGGCCAAAGGTTCTTCCTGAGCCTTCTGGGTCTTCAAGATTTTCAGCTCAAAATAGTCTGCATACCACAGGGACATGGCTGAGAGTGACTCATTCAGGACGGCCACATAGTTCTCAGCTCTCCACAGTGAGCACACGGCCTGAGGCACTCAAATATCGAGGACCTTCCAAGCTGAGCTTACTGGGAAAGGACAGATAGACCAGATGGGACATGATCAAGTAACCCATGTGCAGAAACATGGGGCACCAACAACCCAAATTGGATTAAATCTTTTTTCTTTTTTTTGAAGATTTTACTTTTTTTAGAGAGAGGGGAAGGGAAGAAGAAAGAGAGGGAGAGAAACATCAATGTGTGGTTGCCTCTCACGCACCCCTTGCTGGGAACCTGGCCTGCAACCCAGGCAAGTGGCCTGACTGGGAATCGAACCAGCGACCCTTTTGTTCACAGGCCCGCACTCAATCCACTGAGCTACACAGGGAATAGATGGAGTGACATGGCTTAAGCTGTTGTGAAGACTGTTAGTTGGTTGTGTGGAGACCCAGAGCTGGGATGATAGTTATTCTTTAGGTTTCTTAATTTAAACATATCTCAGTTTTAATTTCTAAATTACAAATTTTTTGTTATAATATTTGCTTTTTTATTTAATCTTTATTGTATTTTTTTCCCATTACCATTTAGTCCCCTAATACCCCTCTCCCCCCAGCAATCACTGCACTGTTGTCCATGAGTCCTTTTTCCTCAACCCCTCCTTCCATACCTCCACTCCCACTGGCTGTTATCTGCTCTCCATCTATGAGTCTGTCTCTGTTTTGTTAGCTCAGTTTGTTTGTTAGATTCCTCATGTGAGTGAAATCATGTGGTATTTGTCTTTCTCTGACTGGCTTATTTCACTTAGCATAATGTTCTCCGGGTCCATCCATACTGTTGCAAAGGGTAAAATTTTTATGGCTGAGTACAATTCCAATGTGTAAATATCCCATAGTTGTCTTATCCACTCATCTACTGATGGACACTTGGGCTGCTTCTATACCTTGGTGATTGTAAGTTAACGTTGCAATGAACATAGAGGTGCTTATGTTCTTTCAAATTCATGTTCTGGGTTTCTTCAGATATATTCCCAGAAGTGGGATCGCAGGGTCAAAAGGCAGACCCATTTTTAATTTTTTGAGGTATCTCCATACTGCTTTCCACAGTGGCTGCACCAGTCTGCATTCCCACCAACACTGCCAAAGAGTTCCCCTTTCTCCACATCTTCACCAGCACTTGCTGTTTGAAAATTATTCTAAGCAGGAGACATCTGAGAGTCGACAAGATACAGAAAGAGCCTTCTTGGAGTTTCCCTTATCTGTCTAGAAGTAGGATATTCTGGGAAATAAGATTGCCATAAATTCCTTCTTCACAAAGGGGCTACTCCCAAGAGGATGAAGGAGTACAAACCTATTACCCTAACTTCCCCCTCGGGCGTTTTATGGCCCCAAAGAAGATGGAAAGAACATTCCCCCCCCTGCACAGACAAACATTATCATGAAGTTTCTCATCTCCCCTTTGTTCTCCTAAAAACCTGTTTTTTTTCTTCCCCCAGAAGCCTTTTCTCCCCCTCTCTGTCCTCTACAAAGTCAAGTATATAAGCCCCTAAATTTAATCATTCAGCGAGCTAGCCAGTTTGTTAGCTTCTGTATGCATAAAGAATCCTTTTTTTTTCTCCTGTTAGTCTGTCTTTTGTCTATTTTTCTTTTTTTTTTTTTTAATTATTTATTTATTTTTGACAGAGGGGAAGGGAGAAAGAGAGGGAGAGAAACATCAATGTGTGGTTGCCTCTCACATGCCCCCCCACTGGGAACCTGACCTGGACCACAACCCAGGCATGTGCCCTGACTGGGAATTGAACCAGTGACTCTTTGGTTCAAAGGCCCATGCTCAGTCCACTGAGCCACACCAGCCAGGGCCTTTTGTCTATTTTTCAAGCACCTGGTCACAGAATTGAAGACGGTAGAAGAAAAGCTTTTTCCTCCCTGACACCAACTGCACGCTCTTGTCACCTGTGTTCTTGACGTTATCTCCGGGTATTGACTCAAGAACTCAATCTATTCTGGATCTGTTCCCACTACAGCGTTCCCCCTCTCTTCCCTTATTACCCCAATGGTTCACTTTGGCACGAATCACACCTTCACTTCAAAAAATCAGAATGAGTCAAACCTGATAATGTTGCAAACATCATTTGCAAGTTCCCAGTTGCCCCATCTCCCAGTCTCCCTTTCCAAGGGTGAGAAGGGCTACTTTTCTTACAAAAGTGACTCTGAATTCATAAAATGGTTTCTTTCTTCAGTATTTGGTAGGACTAAATATTGGTGTCATTGGGGCCTGGAATTTATTTATTTATTTATTTTGCAGGCAAGAGTACTCCATTCAGCCCTGGCTGCTGTGGCTCAGTGGATTGAGCACTGGCCTGTGAACCAAGGGGTCACTGGTTCGATTCCCAGTCAGGGCACACGCCTGGGTTGTGGGCAGGGTCCCCGGTGGTAGGCTCATGAGAGGCCACCACACATTGATGTTTCTCTTCCTCTCTTTCTTCCTCCCTTCCCCTCCGTCTGAAAATAAATAAATAAAATCTTAAAAAGAAAGAAAGAAAGGGGTACTCCATTTAGGAAAACGTGATCTCCCTGGCCAAATACCACAACAGTGTGACAATGTAGATGTGTTTGCTCCATGTTGTTGTAGACATTACAGGAAAGTTTAAAAAACACAGCAAAGTGACAGCAAACCCAATGTCTCCATCCACGAGATCTTGTGGGATGCGACCTTGAGGCAGGCTAAGTAGAAATTTCCCAATCTTTCTGAGACCAGTCTTACTCCTGTGTCACGAGTTTTCCTCAAAACTGAGACAGAAAAACCAAACCAAACCCAGAGACGTAAGAGGAGGCGTGTTTTTCTGTCAAGAAAATTTTGAGAATTTTAGTCTGAACAAGGTTTTCAGCGTCAAGAGAATTCTTGCTATGGGGTTAACTCACATTAATCAGGGTCTGCAACCTTTCACATTCTGCATGGAGTTTACACAGCAGTCACATCACAAAAAATGCTCAAACCCGATCTTTTAAAAAACAAAATCAGGCCCCGGCTGGTGTGGCTCATTGGATTGAGTGCTGGCCTGAAAACTGAAAGGTTGCCAGTTGGATTCCCAGTCAGGCAGGGCACACGCCTGGGCTGCAGGCCAGGTCCCCAGTTGGGGGTGTGTGAGAGACAACCAATTGATGTTTCTCACACATCGATGTTTCTCTCCCTCTCTTTCTCCCTCCCTTCCCTCTCTCTAAAAATAAATAAAAAGTAAAATACTCTTTAAAAAATAAATAAAAGTAAATAAATAAAATAAGAAAGATAGGAAGAAAGAAAGAAAGAGAGAGAGAAAGAAAGAAAGAAAGTAATAAAACAAAATCAGGTTCTGGCCAGGTAGCTCTGTTGATTAGACATTGTCCAGATATGACAATGTTGAGGGTTCGATCCCTGGTCAGGGCACATACAAGAATCAACCAATGAATGCATAAGTAAGTGGAACAATAAATGAACATTTCACTCTCTCTCTTCCTTTCTCTCTAAAATCAATATTTTTAAAAAAAAACTGAAAAACATCCCTGGCTGGTGTGGCTCAGTGGACTGAGCGCCGGCCTGCGAACCAAAGGGTCGCTGGTTCGATACTCCCTCCCTTCCCCTCTCTCTAGAAATAAATAAATAAAATCTTTAAAAAAATAATAATAAAAAATTAAAAAACAAAATCAACCAGAGGGTAAGGAGGGGAAGACAAAGAAGGTAAAGGGGGTCAAATATATAGTGATAGGAGAAGTGTTGGGTGGTGGGCACACAATGCAATATATAGATCATGTATTATACAATTGTACGTTGAAACCTATATAAATTTATTAACCAGTCACCCCAATAAATTTAATTCAAAAACCAATCAAATGGACTAAATACTTTTTTTTTTTTAATCCACCCTGGCTGGTGTGGCTCAGTGGATTGAGTGCCTGCCTGCAACCCAAAAAGGTTGCCGGTTTGATTCCCAGTCAGGGCACATGCCTGGGTTGCGGGCTGGGTCTCCAACCATGCGTGTGCGGGAGGCAACCAATCAATGTATCTCTCGCACATCGATGTTTCTCTCCCACCTTTCCCTTCTCTAAAAATAAACAAAATAGATACTATCAAGTATGATAGTCAGTTACTTCACTAACTAAAGCAGATGGACTCCTTTGGACCCATAAAAGGTCAGGTATGCAGAAAGGATTGCAAAGTTAGACCAGAATTGTTACAGAACAGAGAGTTCGTTCACCGGGAGCTACCAGGGCCAACCGAGAATTAATATGGAGGAAGATTGGCTATTTAATTATGAATGACACCACCCAGGGGACGGGAAGCTAATGCTCAGAAGCCCAGACTCCCCAGCGGCATGTAGATTAAAATTCTATAGGGCAAAAAATCGCAAGACACTGCGGGTTAGGGGTTCGGGTCGTGCTGAAAGCTGATCAGTTGGACATGAGGTCAGGGTGATGAACCATTTCTTCAGGTCTTGAGGGCAGCTCTGAGGTCCTTTCTAGCATCCTTCTGTCTGGTCTCATGGGAAAGTAGCCCGAGGGGTCATTCTGCCTCCAGGCTCAGGAGCTGACACATAACTTAAGTCTTAGTGTTTTCTTTAGCCTGCTGGAGTTTCAGACCATGTGACCATCAGACAGGTCTGGACAGCTGTCTTCTGCTGCCTGAGGGGTTGCTGATTATCTGGGGCAAAGGGTAGGTCTCTGAGGGGGAGAGACAGTGAGAGAAGAGAGAAACAAGAGAGGGAGAGAGATGATTTCTTGAGCTAGGATGTAAAATTAAATTTAATCAAAATCATAAGGACCCTTAAGAACTTAATCAGGGCCCTGGCTGGTTGTAGCCAGTGGATTGAGTGCCGACCTGTGAAGCTTAAGGGTCACCGGTTTGATTCCCAGTTAAGGCATGTGCCTGGGTTGTGGGCCAGGTCCCCAGTTTGGGGCACATGAGAGGCAACCACACACTGACGTTTCTCTCCCTCTCTTTCTCCTTCCCTTCCCCTCTTTTAAAGGAAAAAAAAAAAAAGGAACTTAACCATTGACTAATTATATACGTTCTCCCATTGTCCTATCTGTTACAAAATTCAGCAGTGTATAAACGTAGAAACCGATGGATGTGGTAGGACCAGGTAGAAAGACTTTAGCTGAAAAACTCAGTGATTGCCTCCAAAGACTAGTTTTGAACATCCATACCGTCAGCTTTATTCTCACCTCCAAAGGGCTCCCAAATCACGAGCCACAGAGTTGAAGAGCTTATCCTGGTAAAGCAAATCAAAATTAAGTGTCCTCACCTGAAGCTGAGAGGCTTACCCAGCGTGGCCACCAACTTTGGGGCTATTATTAACCCCAAATTTAACTAGAGTGATCCCTAGTCACTCTTCTGACATTTATTTATTTGTTTGTTTATTTATTTATTGAATAAAGTTTTTGTTCACTCTCTGAGCAGAGAGGGGCATGATGTAGAGAGAGATACACTAGCATTGAAGGGTTGGAGCTTTGAGCTTTAATTGGGTTATAATTGGATTATAAAAGGGTGGGGGGGTTTGCTGTTGCATGCCCTGGGGGCTGTTGGGGCGTTGGAACATGAGGCTGCAGTTTGTTCTGATGTCATCTTCTGCCTGTGGCTATGTGGAGATTTTAGTTCTGTTCTTGCTTCCGGAAATTTCCAGTCCCAGGAACAAAGGATTGTTGGCGGAGAAGATGGGTGAGGAGGAGACTGCAGAGTCTGGAGAGACAGAGAAGGGTTAGAGTCCTCTCTTCGAACTGCACAGAAACGGGGTTAGGGAGTTAGCCTGGGTTGAGCTTCCACTGCCCACTGCTCCCCTAGTTGTCAGTCTCGGGAGACCGGAGGACAGGAAGAAATAGAGCATGTCCCCATATGGGCCACCAGAATGTTGGGGTGGTCAGTGACACAGGCTGGGAAAGAATTCACAAAGAGAAAAAAGTGTACGGAGTAAAGTTTTTATTCACTCTCCAAGAAAGGAGAGAGGCATAGTGTGGAGAGATACCCCAGCCTATTTATTATTGATTTGAGAGAAAGGGAGACACATTTCTTTGTTATTCTACTTAATGATGCATTCAGTGGTTGATTCTTGTATGTGTCCTGACCGGGGATCAAACCCACAAACTTGGTGTATAGGGACGACACTCTAACCAACTGAGCTACCTGGTCAGGGCCCACCAACCATCTGATTTGAGTATGCCTGGAGCCTGTAATACACACCACCTCTTAATAGCAGGTCATAGTCCCTGACAGCATGGCCTAAACCCAAAGCCAGCCCTCGAGCAGGGTAGGTATAATCCCACCTCAGAGTGTACTCCAGGAACCCAGATAACTTCAAACACAGCCAGGAGGAAGACCCCAGCTGAGCAGGATCATAACACCCAGTTATGCCCATGGAAAATAGTTGGATCAATTTTTTTTTTTTTTTTTTTCAATTACAGTTGACATTGGGAGCACCTGAGATCTTGCTCCCTCGCAGATGTGGTCAATTTGGCTCAAATAAACTCGTAAAAAGTCAGACGTGGCTGGTGTGGCTCAGTGGATTGAGCGCTGGCCTGCAAACCAAAGGGTTGTCACATGCCTGGGTTTCAGGCCAGGTCCCCCATAGGGGGGCAGTCAAGAGGCGACCACACATTGATGTTTCTCTCTCTCCCTTCCTTCCCCTCTTTAAAAATAAAGAAACCCTTCTTTAAAAATTCATAGAGAGATTTTTTTTCAAAGGGTGTCCCATTACAGTTGACATTTAATATTGTTGTACATTACTTTCAGGTAGATCAATATTTGACTTTGGGAGAACAAACAAAATTTAAGAACATCAGCCCTGACTGGTGTGGCTCAGTTGGTTGGGTGTCCCTCTGAAAAGCGAAAGGCCCATGGTTCATTTCCTAGGTTGCTGGTTTAGTCCCTGGATGGGATGCATACAAGAGGCAACCGATTGATGTGTCTCTCACACATCGATGTTTCTCTCCCTCTCTTTCTCCCTCCCTTGTTCTTTCTCCAAAAATAAATAAATAAAATCTCAAAAAAAATTTTTTTTAAAGAACAGGGGCAAATTGAGGACCCAAAGGAAGTCAAAGTAATTTGGAAAGCTTGGGGAATCTGGGGAAACCCAGGATAAAAGGAACAAAGAATGTTCCACTATAGATCAAAACCCAGGCCTGCACACCGAGAGGTGGGCAGGAAAGTAAAACCTGGCATAAGGAGAAAAGGGCTGGGACCCAGCACCAGGGCTGTCCCTGAGGCCCTGTGGCCTCTACTCCAGATAGGTTGGGGGAGGAAGACTCCAAAATCTTCCAGGGCCAGTGCCCCCCATTGTGACATCACACCCATTGCCTTGGTAATGGAGCTTGTCACTAGGAAGGCAGACTCAGTCAGAGAATAGCCAATAAGGTGGTCACTGAGTGGGGAGCCTTGAGAACAGGGAAGCTGCCTCCCAACACCTGGGAGGATGGGACACAGGTAGGATGGTACGCACTTCCAGGAGCATTAACCAAGATCTTACCTGTCATATTGGCTGTGGGGTCTCAGAGGAGCCAATTGAGGCAGGTCACTGAGAGTGTGATTTCGGCAAAGCCTGCAGCGCCCAGCACTTCTCTTTGTGGGCCTAGCACAGTGATGGTGGCCTACCTGCTCCCGGTACCTGGGATCATGGGCAACATGTTGTCAAAGCTGTAAATACCAGCGACTACACTGTCATCAAGTGCTCCCTGGTGGACAGTGGCTGTCCTGCCTGGATGGGGATGGCCTGTGACAACCAGCATATGGGCAAGGACATGGTGAAGAAACCAGGGCTTGTTGTGATATATATATATATATATATTTTGTCATGATATTTGCACATGGTGTGGAAGAGAAATAGATCTTGATGGGCAGCCAAGAAGAGACAGAAATCAGAGACCGGAGGTCACTGGGCCCTGAGTCCTCACCACACAGCTCTCCGCTCTTCCGGCACAGAAGGGCCTGGAAACATTTTGCTCAACCTATCAGGTGGGAAACCCAGATTCCCTCCTTTTGCCTTATTTCTTCCCTGAATATGTCTGCAATTTTTCAGTTTGGTTGGGACAGTCCCCACTTCTATATTTATCTTCCTGCCTCGGGTCCCTGGTTCCAGATACATTTAGAAAGCACGCAGCTATTCATTTTCTCTACAGGATCAGTGTGGAGTGAGGGAATCTTTTGTTGTTCCCCACCTTCCAACACCAGGGAATCTGAGCGGGCAGGCCTGTTGACTCTAAACATGATTTAGAGGGCTGCTCTGAGGAGCAGACATCCTGAAGAAATGGTAAGGATGGAACCAAAACCCTAAAAATAATGAGGCTGATAACGGGCTCTTAGGGGAAGGCTGGACCTCTGGGGCTCTGCAACACCTTGGGAGCCCATGGTCCAGGGGGCAGGTCCCGCTGGACCTGCAGGTGTGCAGCTTGGGATGCTGAAAACTTTCAGATGAACCCTTTTTCCTTATACTTTCTCTTAAGTGGGGAATGACAAGAGTGGGGATAGGGGGTTAGTCTCTTGGGGTGAATCTGCTCAGCAAAAAGCAGTTCTCTGGTCTTGACTGGTGTGGCCCAGCGGGTTGGGCATCGTCCTACAAAGATAAAAGTCATGGATTTGATTCTCAGTCAGGGCACATGCCTGGGCTGTGGGCCATGTCCCTGGCTGGGGGAATGGGAGAGGCAACTGACATGTTTAAAAAAAAAAAAAAAAATAGCCTTGGCTGGTGTGGCTCAGTGGATTGAGCACCAGACTACAAACCAAAGGGTCGCCAAGTCAATTCTCAGTCAGGGCGCAAGACTGGGTTGCAGGCCAGGTCCCCAGTTGGGGGTGCATGAGAGGCAACCACATACTGATGTTTCTCTCTTCTTTCTTTCTCCCTCCCTTCTCCTCTGTCTAAAAATAAATAAAAGAAAATCTTTAAAAAATAATAATAATAATAATTTTTAAAAATAAAGCAGCTCTCTGGCTTTTGTTGAAAACAGATCACTGTTTTTTGCGGTACAGGCCAGGATAGACTGACCTCTCCCCAGTCCTGTGATTGTAACTAGTTGTTTTGATAATTTCCTTTGGCCATTGTTGTTTGTTTACACTCACTCCCTGCCTCCCACTATTGTTGTAAGAATGGTCTGGTTATGGCCCCAGCTGGTGTGGCTCAGTGGATTGAGTGCCAGCCTGTGAACTAAAGGATCACTGGTCCAGTTCCCAGTCAGGGCACATGCCTGGGTTGTGGGCCAGGTCCCCAGTAGGGGGCGCATGAGAGGCAACCATACATTGATGTTTCTCTCCCTCTCTCTCTCCCTTCTCCTCTCTCTAAAATAAATAAATAAAATCTTTTTAAAAAATCAATAAATAAAAAATGAATACATTTTAGATAAACTACAGATCATACTTTCATATAATATGTCCCCTACCGATTGCCTACTTGAGACCCCTCTTATTGAAACATGATTTGTTGTTGAAGTGTGGAAATTATTCATAGTTTGAGCCTATAATACATGAGACTCATTTCTTTGAGAAAAAGATTCATTATCTATTTGAAATTCCAATTCAAATGCATGGCCTGTATTTTTTTTTAAGATTTTATTTATTCATATCTAGAGAGAAGGAAAGGGAGTGAGAAAGAGAGGTAGAGAAACATTGGTTGGTTTCCTCTTGCACTGGGGACCTGGCCCACAACCCAGGCATGTGCCCTTTAAGTTCACAGGATGACGCCCAGTCCACTGAGCTGCACCAGCCAAGGTTGCATAGTCTACATTTTATCTGGTTACCTCTTTCCACTGCCCAGTGATGCTCACATTCCACTGTCTGTGAGTGTCCCTGTCTGGCAGAACTAGCTCCCTGGCCAGAGGGTTCTCAGTCTCACACGGAAAGACTCATCAGTTACTCTTTAGTGAACTGACTGAGAAAAATGTTTTTGAGCAATACTCTTTGTCAAGCACTGTCCTACTCTTTGGATGGGAAACTCCAGAAGAACATGTCTTGCCCTGGCTGGTGTAGCTCAGTGGATTGAGCATGGGCTGCAAACCAAGGGGTTGCTGGTTCGATTCCCAGTCAGGGCACATGCCTGGGTTGTGGGCCTGATCCCCAGTGAGGGGCGCTCGAGAGACAACCACACATTGATGTTTCTCTCCCACTCTGTCTCCCTCCCTTCCCCTCTCTCTAGAAATAAAATAAAATCTTTAAAAAAAAAAAAGAAGAAAAACATGTCTTGCCCTGGCCAAGTAGCTCAGTTGGTTAGAGCATTGTCCTGATACTCTAAGACTGAGTTCAATCCCTGGTCAGGGCACATACAAGAAGCAAGCAATGAGTGCATAAATAAGTAGTGCAACAAATCTGTTTCTCTTTCTCCCTTCCTCTCTCTCTTTCCTTCTAAAATCAATAAATAAAAATAAAAAGAGTAACATGGCCCTGGCTGGCATAGCTCAGTGGATTGAGCATGGCCCTGCGAACCAAAGGGTTGCCGGTTCGATTCCCAGTCTAGGGCACATGCCTGGGTTGTAGGCCGGGTCCCCAGTAGGGGGCATGTGAGAGGCAATCACACATTGATGTTTCTCTCCCTCTCTTTCTCCCTCTCTTCCCCTCTCTCTAAAAATAAATAAATAAAATCTTTAAAAAAAACAAAAAAAAGAGTAACATGTCTTCAAGGATCTTATGGGCCCAGTAGGACCTAGAATCACATCATAAGATATATAGAGACCATGAATGTACAATAAAGAAGTCATACAGAAATAATACTTCCTTCTTTTCTGATGTTTCTCCAACCCCCAGACCCTTCTGAATACTATATTGCCTTTGTTATAAACTATGTTGTACAGCCTGAGCCGTTGGACCAGTAAGAGTCTCCCACAGTCTGGATTTTGCTGGGTACACGTTCTTGGTACAGCTCCTATTTTTCTACCAGCTGATGGTGATATCAGGGATTGGTCCAGACTCAATATACCCAGTATTCTTGGCCATTTTGTGACATTTAGTTCCCATTTAAAAAAAAAAAAAAAAAAAACCCACAGCTGTATGTGACAGACACTTCTGAGCATTTAAGAAACTGTGATCTGAAAAAAAATGTGGTCTGTCGTACCAAAGACTGGGGGACTTAGTATTGTCAGAAATTTTTTTTTTTTTTTCCTGAGGGAATCCCATGTGAGTTTGAAAGGATTCACAGAGGTTGGCCTGGTGATTAGTTAACAAAAAGCATTCCAGGCAGAGAAAAATCATATGTTGACAGCCCTAGGTCAGAAAAGAAATGAAAGGACCAGAGTGAAATCTATTGAGGGGGGCGAGGGGGAGAGAGAGAAAGAGAGAGAGAAAAATTACAATGAAAAACTAACAGGGACAAGATTATTAAGGTCCCTGAAATCGCTGGAAAGAATTTGGCTAATGTGGCTCGGTGGATTGAGTACCCACCTGCGAACCAAAGGGCCGCCCTTTGGATTCCCAATCAGGGCGCATGCCTGTGTTGCCAGCCAGGTTCCCAGTGGGGTGCCCGTGAGAGGCAACCACACATTGATGTTTCTCTCCTTCTCTTTCTTCTTCCTTTACCCTTTCTCTAAAAATAAATAAATAAGATTTTTTTTTTTTTAATCAAAGACACTGGGGACGATTAAGGTACTTTTTAGTTGGGTTCATGTCAGGATAATTACTTGCTGCCTTTTGAAAAGAACACTCTGGTCTAGCTCCAGAAAATATTCCAGGGCGTAAGACGTTGATTTTTCACCAAAGTGAGACGTTTTATAACCAGGAAGTGGCAGGGGGAAGGGGATCAGTGGGGTGTGGGTAAGTGCTTGCAGGGTGAATATTTTGGGAGGTGCAATGTCACGGACTGTGACTTCCAACAGACTTGAGATGGTAGGAGAGATGGAGTGGTCTCCCAGCAGTGAGAGTGCATACAAAAGATTTTACGGCTGTATCAATAGATCAGTAAATCAAATTTGACCTCAAACCAAAATGATTTAACAAACAACAAAAATGGCATTATTAACCAGAGGCGCGTTTTCCCACATTGGCCACGAGGGGGCGCTCCAAGCAAGGCCATCTCAGGCAAAGCTGAAAAGCTGACCCCGCGCGTTTCCATTTCTGGAGAAAGAAAAAGCAACCCAGAATTGAGAAGGTTGTGTCTTCTGGCAGAGAAAGCTTTTAGTGCCAGGGGCCTGGTTTCAAAACCCAACGCCACCACTTGGCCAGTTACAGGATTCCTTTAATAATCTTCCATATTTCATGTTGTCCTTTTAAAAAATGAGCCAAGTCACCTGGCTGGTGTGGCTCAGTGCATTGAGTGCGGGCCTGCTAACCGAAAGGTCACTGGTTCAATTCCTAGGCAGGGCACATGCCTGGGTTGTGGGCCAGGTCCCCAGGTGGGGCACATGCGACAGGCAACCGATCGATGTTTCTCCTCCGCACATCGATATTTCTCTCCCGCTCTTTCTCCCTCCCTTCCCCTCTCTCTTAAAAGTAGCCTCTTTCATTTATTTACTAGGACTTTTTAGAGAGAGGGGAAGGGAGGGAGAAAGAGAAGGAGAGAAACATCAATGTGTGGTTGCCTCTTGCATACCCCCTACTGGGGACCCGGCCTGCAACCCAGGCATGTGCCCTGACTGGGAATCAAACCACCGAGCCCTTGATTCACAGAGGGGCACTCAATCCACTGAGCCACATCCGCCAGGGCTAATAAATAAAATCTGTAAGAAACTAAAATAAAATGACCCAAATCAAACAGTGGTTAAGTTTTGAGTAAATATGAGTGCTTTGTTAGTAAAACGCCCTGTCCTTGCCCCTAGCTGATCAAATGACCTGTGCTAACCGCTTTCCGGAAACCTCTCTCCCCAGGCTGATGGCTGTATAAGATGTGGAATAGCCAGAAAAGCCGAGAGGAAGACAAAAACCAAAGTATCTCTAAAAAGAATGTGGAGAATGAAGTCATACAGGTTTGACTTCTTCCCTCTTGGACAATTCGGGACACGAAGATGCTGCAAGGAGAATTTTCAAGGAGAATGTATGTTGTTCCACTTATTGATGCACTCACTGGTTGTTTCTTCCTTTCTTTTTTTTAAAGATTTTACTTATTTTTTAGAGAGAGGAGAAGGGAAGGAGAAAGAGGGAGAGAAACATCAATGTGTGGGTGCCTCTCACCACCCCCTGCTGAGGACCTGGCCGGCAACCCAAGCATGTGCCCTGACTGGGAATTGAACAGGTGATCCTTTGGTTCACAGGCTGGTGCTCAATCTACGGAGCCACGCCAGCCAGGGCTCATTGGTTGTTTCTTGTATGTACCCTGACAGGAGATAGAACCCACAACCTTGGCGTATTGGGACAATGCTCTAACCAACTGCTACCCAGCTAGGGCTTTAAAAGAAGATTTTAACCCTGGCTGGTGTGGCTCAGTGGATTGAGTGCCAGCCTTTGAACCCAGAAGTCACAAGTTTGATTCCCAGTCAGGGCACATGCCTGGGTTGCCAGCCAGGTCCTCAGCTGAGGGAGTGCAAGAGAAACCGATTAATGTATCTCTCGCATATCCACACATTCACATCCGTGTTTTTCTCCCTCCCTTCCCCTCTTTCTAAATAAATAAAATATTTTTAAAAAATAAAATCAAGTTTTAAAGATAAAAATTGACAGCTGTCACTCCCCACACCCAGTGATGTCTGCCCACCACACATGCACATGAAGGCCCTCTGGTTACCAAAATTAGTGTCTTTCCTGAGTTACTTGACTTTTTTTTTTTTTAAGAGAGTAAAGTTTTTATTCACACTCCAAGAAAGGAGAGGGGCAATGGTGTGGAGAGATACACCAGCACTGAGGGGTGGGCACTTGGAGTTTTTAGTGGTTTACAATGACATTAAAAATGGATGGGAGGGGGTTGCTGTTTTGTAGCCCCTGGCTGCTGGGGTGTTGTAATGTGAGGCTGTGGTTTGTTCCAATGTTATCTTCTGCCTGTGGCTGTAGGGAGTGGTCAGTTCTATTCTTGCTTTCCAGTAATTCCCAGTCAAATTGTTGTAGGAAAAAACAAGTTTCCTCCTATCAGTCAGGTGAGTGAAAAGGAGCCTGTCTGCAGAGTCCGGGAGAGATAGAGAAAGATTAGAATCCTGTCTCCAAACCTCAGTCTCCAAACCTTACAGAGACAGGGTTAGAGGTTAGCCTGGGTCGAGCCTCCCACCGCTCCCCTGGTCACAAGTCTTAGGAGGCCTGAGGAAACGGAGAAATAGAGAATGTCTCCACATGGGCCACCAAAATGTTAGGGTGGTCAGTGATGCATGCTGTGAAAGAACTCACAAAGAGAAAGCTTAGAAAATACGGTTTTTATTCATTCTCCAAGAAAGGAGAGGGCCGCGGTGTAGAGAGAGACACCAGCTGTCACTTGGATTTTTTAAAAATTAGTGTCTCTCTTGGGAGGTTGGGGGACTGGATGAGAAAGGTGAAGAGATTAAAGTACAAATTGGCAGTTACAAAAACAGTCGCAGGGATGTAAAGTACAGCACAGGGAATATAGCCAATAATATTGTAATAACTATGGATGGTACCAGGTGGGTACTAGACTTATTAGTGGGAATCACTTAAATTACATAATTGCCTAATCACTATACTGTACACCTGAAACTAATAAAATGGCCTTGCACGTCAAGTGTAATTTAAAAAGCAAAAAAGAAAAGATGCTCTCCTCCCAGGAGCACGCCAGCGCCTTTCCCTTCCTTTTTCCCCACAGGTGTGCATGTCCTAAACACGACGGGTCCCCACCCATGAGACCCGCAACCAGGGGAGCTCAGGGGAGCAGTGGGCAGCTGCAGCCCTTCCCCAGGCTAACCCCCTGATCCTGTCCTCAAGTCCCCCTCTTCTCTGACTCTCCAGTGAGCTGACAGCAGCCCCACCTGGGTTGACTCCTTTCCCTTATTTCTAAGGAGCCAAAGCAGCCCCACCTGGCCTCTCTCCAGCTGCTTCCCCTGTCCTAGGCCCTCCCTGATTTCACTGACTCCAGCTTTAATAAACTGAATGTACTCTCTCTCAAAAAAAAAAGTAATAATAAATAACATAATTTTCTCTCATCCTATATGCATTCTCCTGCACCTTTTCTCTTTTTCTTTTCAATTGAATTTATTGGGCTGATATTGGTTCATAAAATTATATAGATTTTAGGGGTACAATTCTGTAATACACCCTCTGTGTGTTTGTATTGTATTGTGTGTTCACCACCCCGAGTGCCTTTTTTCTTTTTCATTCAATCGTGTATCTTGGAGATTTTTCCAAACAACTGAAAGATTGCTCACGTTTATGCACAGCTGCATACCATTCCACTGCGTGCCTATGGCTCAGAACTGTTTAGTCCCTCATTGATGGGTTGTTTCCAGTATTTTGTGGATGCTACAATTAATAGCCTTGAACTTGTTGAATTCTGTACACGTGCAATTATCTCTGTGGTACAATTAACCAGAAATGGCAAAAGGGCAAATGCTTTTGTAATTTGAATTGCCAAATGGCCACCAGAGGGTCTTGCCATTTTGTGTTCCTGCCTCGATATCTGAGCAATGGTGTTTCTCCACTGGGTTTCCAACAGAGTGCGTTTCTTTTCTTTTTTTTTGTAAAGATTTTATTTTTATTTTTAGAGAGAGAAGAAGGGAGGGGGAAAGAAAGGAGAGAAACATCAATGTGTGGTTGCCTCTCATGTGGCCCCCATTGGGGACCTGGCCGGCAACCCAGGCATGTGCCCTGACAGGGAATCAAACTGGTGACCCTTTGGTTCTTAGCCTGTGCTCAATCCACTGAGCTACACCAGCCAGAGTTTTTTCATGAAATGATTTGTTCATATTCTTTACCCACTTGGGGATACAAGTTTCCAAAGATCCTCGACCATCCACATTGGGGTGTACCCCCATTATCCATGTACACGGCACACAGATTTGAAAGACCTGGATCTTAGGTCAGTCTAATTCACCTCAGTATAACACTGTGGAAATGAGGCTGGGCCTAGGGGAATATCACCTATTGAAAGTGATTGAGCCCTGACTGGTGTGGCTCAGTTGGTTGGGTGTCCTCCTGCAAAGCAAAGCGTCACCGGTTTGATTCCCAGTCAGGGCACATGCCTGGGTTTTTGGGCCAGGCCCCCAATGGGGGGATGTGGGAGGCAACTGATCTATGTATCTCTCACATATTGTTTCTCTCCCTCTCTTTCACCTCTCCCTTCCCCTCTCTTTAAATAAATAAATAAAATCTTTTTTTCTTTTTTAAAGGAATCAAAGTAAAGGACAAGGTGTAAGGGGATTACTTGAAATCCATTGCTGATAGATTAAGGGAGATCGGAAAAAGCAAAGCAGGGAAATCTCTGAGATTGGATAACAGGAAAAACAAAGAGAGGTCTCTTGCTTTAGTGGGTACAGAATAGTTAACAATGGACATTCACAGCACCTGGTGTTGGGGGGCAAGATAACAACTAGGGGGCGCTCTGGTGGGAGATTGTGCCCTAAGGGCTCTGAAAAAGAGCTCACTCTGACCTTTCAAAGGTATGTTATCTTTTTTTTTTTTAAGGTCAGATGGATTTTGTGCCAGATGCCACCACAAGGTTTGAGGGTAAACACCCAGTCATCCACTTATGAACTAACTACAAAATGGTCTCAGAGGCGGGTTATCTTAGATGCACAAAAACAATGGGCAGGCTCAGTTAAGGTCAAGACTGACCTTTGTCAAGGAAGATACAGGCCTAGGCCATGAGCACGCCGGGACGCTATTTTAGTTAGACATTTTCATGGTTACTTTCGTTCTGTGAATTTGTAGGGCCTGCCATGCAGGTCCCCCCTAAGATTGTCAGGTTTAGTATGTGGGCCCTTTTTTCTTCCACAGTAACTCTAAGTATTACTATTATCACTATCATTATTAATTAGAATAATAAATGTTACTATAATTTGCCTTGGCGCAGTCTGCTCTAACCACTCTCCTACCCTGCCTGCCTTCTCCCTTTTCCCACTGAAGGAGACCTTCCAACAGACATGCCATGGTTCTGGGCTAAATGACACTGACTCAGACAGCCTGAGGAGGGATCCTGGTTTGTCTGGACTCTGTGACCTTGAGCAAAGGGCTTAGGTCTCTGGATCCTCAAACAGGGAAAGAACCATTGTATTTCCTCATTCCCGGGATAAATCCATGAAAGAATGCTATTCAGTACAGCACCTGTGAGGTTCTGCTTAGCAAATAATCAGTGCTCAGTAAATGGAATCAGGATTTAGATCCTGGCAGTGTTCTCCCTAGGGCTCAAGGTTCCTCTCCCAAATCTGCCTATGGGGCTCACTGACTCATCCACCCATCCATCCATGCAATCCTTCATCCATCCATCCATCCAGTCATCCATCCATCCATCTAGTCATCCACCCATCCATCCATGCAATCCTTCATCCATCCATCCATCCATGCAATCCTTTATCCATCCATCCATGCAATCCTTCATCCATCCATCCATCCATCCAGTCATCTACCCATCCATCCATGCAATCTTCCATCCATCCATCCATCCATCCATCCATCCATCCATCCATCCGTTAATTCAGCCAGCCAACCAGCCAGAGAGCTTTCTGAAGATCACTACCTAAGCTAAAAGATCCCAGACATATGTCTGACTCACGCTTTGCCCTGAAGACGCTCCCAGTATGACAGAAGGTGGCCGCTGCCCAGGGTTGCCCAAGCACCAGAGTTTACATGGTGAATCACCAATCTCACCACAAAACGAAGGCCTCTGTCTAAACATGTGATTCACATCTGGGTGCCTGCAGACGTTTGTCTTCCTAGGGATTTGTACCTCTTCCTCAATGTTTATGTCTCATCTACTCAGTCCCTCTTTTTCTCTTCTCCACATTCACCCAGAATGTTTCCCTGAACATTTAGGGGTGGTGATAGCTGGGATGCCAGGCTTTTCCTGGAGCTCAGGGTGCCCACCTGTGAAACAGGGATGGTGGCAGTCTACATACAACCATGTTTTATTGGCTCCCTGTTGCTCAAGGTAAAAATCACATTGGACAACACTCATAACTGACTCATCAACTCGTGAGCACAGAAGCAGCTTCCCTGGAAAGACACCATTAATATCGACCTCTTCTGTCCTCTCAAGGAACTTAGAGCTGAGAGATCAGACTCCTGACTCCTTGGGAAGTTTCAACCCTCCTCATAGGGCACCAGATTGCAACTTCCAGCCCCATGAAGGTCTTCTTGCAAAAACATTCAAGGGCCTTTCAGGTCAAGTCCCTTATCCTGCTAATTCCAGGTCTCCCAGAACCTTCCAACACACCCCAACACCTACGAGGCCTGTCTGTCTTACCACTCTTCACGTGGGGACCCACGAGGACCTCAGAGTTGGGGTCAAGACAAGAGTTGTGCCTTGATCTGCTAGTGATATTAGTCATAATAAGAGGTACATTTATTCTTTTTTTTTTTTAACTTACAATTTTTTTAAAGGATTTTATTTATTTATTTATTTATTTATTTATTTATTTATTTATAGAGAGGGGAAGGGAGAAAGAGAGGGAGAGAAGCATCAATGTGTGGTTGCCTCTCATGTGGCCCCCATGGGGGACCTGGCCTGCAACCCAGGCATGTGCCCTGACTGGGAATCGAACCGCCGACCCTTTGGTTCGCAGCCCATGCTCAATCCACTGAGCTATGCCAGCCAGGGCTAAGAGGTACATTTGTTCTTTTGGGTTTTTTATACATAGTCGAACCGTTTGATTTCTGAACATGAGATAACTATTTTAAAAGGAGCTCATTCTGTTGTCCTTATCCCGAAAACATTTGGACTGCAGGAGATGCGGAAAGAAATCTTAGCACTTTCCCCCTCCCTCCATTCGGCAGACCTGTTCATATCTTTCCCCCTTTCCTTTCCTGAACTCCAAGGGCCCTTATTTTGTCTCTGTAACT
Organism: Macrotus californicus; assembly: GCA_007922815.1. NCBI lineage: Eukaryota > Metazoa > Chordata > Mammalia > Chiroptera > Phyllostomidae > Macrotus > Macrotus californicus. The sequence continues at coordinate 25,510 of VMDR010001234.1, forward strand.
TGCTTCCTGAGCCCATTTCTTGTATGGTGCACTTTTACTACCTCTGTATCTTTTTAAATAAACTTTCTCTTATAATTTGGAAAAAAGAAAAAAAACAACTTAGATGAACTTGCTTCATTTTCGAGCCTCCAAACAGAGACTCTCAACCCCCCACTGAGCGAGTTTCCTGGGAATTCAGCTGCCCACGCAGACTGCCTGTTGTCTTTAGCATCAAAAAGCCCAAGGAAACCTCCTGTCTGCCCCCAGGGAAGCCCTAATACCCCTCCCTTTGTTACGTATATGACTCTAAACCTTTCTTTGGGCTGCTCCTCCAGGTTCCCGTTTTCTGGGAGGTCCCTCAGGGAAGTGTAAATAAACCCCTTTTCTCCTGTTAATCTGTGCATTGTCAGTTAATTTTGAGGACCAGACCCAAACTGGAAAAGGAGAAATTTTTTTTTCTCCCAAAGCTTTGTTTTAGAATTCCTTTCCTAAAACTTACCAAGCGGTGGGGAATTACCCCTGAACTGGCTCCCTGGCCCACAAGGGCCCCAGGTTTTCGTCATTTCAAATTCTGAGCTCTTGACGACCAGCCCCACGTGTAAGGGGTTCTAGCTCCATTTCTTCCCGCTGAATTAGGACTTGGAAGAGAGTGGGTTTCAACTAATACTTGTTGAGCCAGGAAATGCGTCACAAGACTCTTTAGGACCGTCCAGTAGAAGTGGAGTCTGCAAATATAAAAACAGTCCTTTTTTTGCCTATAAATCCTCAACAGAAAATGTCTTAGAAGAAACCTTACAGATAAGGGGATTCTTAGAAAAAGGAATCTGGGAGGTGGGTTTGGCTGGGGTAGGGGGAGTGTGGTGGGGAGTAAACACAGACAACTGTAATTGAACGCCAATAAAATAATTTTTTAAAAAAGAAAAGGAACCGCCCTGGCTGGTGTAGCTCAGTGGATTGAGTGTGGGCTGCGAACCAAAGGGTTGCCAGTTTAATTCCCAGTCAGGGCACATGCCTGGGGTATAGGCCAGGTCCCCAAGGGGGGGGGGGCACGTGAGAGGCAACCACACATTGATGTTTCTCTCCCTCTCTTTCTCCCTCCCTTCCCCTCTGTCTAAAAATAAATAAATGAAATCTTAAAAAAAAAAGAAAAGGAACCTAACGGGGTTTTGAAAAAATAGTTTATATTATATTTTTTCCCATTACCATTTCTGTTCCTTATACTCTCTTCCAATGTTCCAATGTCTCCCCTCCCAACAGGATTCTTGCTGAAGGCAGGTTAAGGATTTGGACATTAAGTGTAAAATGAGGAACTTGATCAGACATTAAGAGTGGAGGGTGATTTCTCAGGATTCCTGGTAAAACTGGGCTAGGCAGGCCAGAGGCAGGTCAAAGGCCAAGGTCGTGGCCTCCTTAAGAGGCTCAGGGAAGCCTGGCTCAACTTTGGTCAAGGAGAGGGTCTTGGTCGGTAGGTACCCTTGAAGTGTGAACAAAATAGCATTTACGTGTATGGTGTTGTCCCCCAAATCAGTGATCCCAGATGAATCAGGACAAAAAACATCAGACAAATCCCAGTGGAGTCCTGGCTGAGTAGCTCAGTTGGTTAGAGCATCGACCTGATATGCCAAGATTGTGGCTTCCATCCCTGGTCAGGCAGGGCTCACACAAGAGTCAACCAGTGAATACATCAGTAAGTGGATCAACAAATCAGCGTTTCTCTCTTTATTCCTCCCTCTCCCTCTGATATCAATACTGTTTGAAAAAGAAAATCCCAGGGAAAGCACCTTCTACAAAATACCTGAGCAGAGTGCCCCCATGCTGTAAAGGTCATTACAAAGATAGAAAGTCTGAGAAACCCTCACCAAGGGAAGCCTAAGGAAACCTGGCAATGGATGTACTCTCCTGGATGGGCAGAAAAAGGATATTAGGTTAAAAAAAAACAGAGCAAAATCCCAGCCCTCACTCCTGTGGCTCAGTGGATTGAGCCATGGCCTGCAAACCGAGGGCTTGCCAGTTTGATTCCCAGCTGGGGCGCATGCCTGGGTTGTGGGCTGGGTCCCCAGTTGGGGGCCTCGGAGAGGCAACCTTGCTAAACAATATTTTATAGTAAAAAAAAACAACAAAAAAACCAAGGAACTATAAATAAATTAGCTACAGCTAATAATAATTACATTGGTTCGTTCACTGTAACAAATATACCATACTAATGTAAGAAATAAATTATAAGGGAACCTGGGGACAAGTATAATGGGAACTCTCTGTAGTATCTCGTTTTTCTGTAAATCTAAACTTACTAAAAAATTAAGTGTATTTTTTTTTCTTATTTTTTTTTCAATGCTTCTGCCTTGGTAAATTCTAAGAAATTTGCCCAAGGGAGTACGTCCCATTCCCCTCCCCCACTCCTAGGCTTCCATAGTCAATAGAAGTTGAATTTGCCATTATTAACAGGTGTAGGGCCTGCTCTTTGTGTTCCCTAAGAGTCTCCATATTCTCTAAACAGCTCATCAAGCCTCATTCTTTGCCCTGAATGAGGGTCTAAATGTCTTTCCTGAATCCTGGGGAGGGAGGCATGCTTGCCTCAAAATCCCCATTTCCCATTCAGATCACCTCCCCCTCCCCTCCCCCCAGTAGCTGTCTCCGAGGCCCCCAGGCCCACAGTTGGAATTCCTAATTCAAGAAATTATGGCCTCAACCTCTGCCCCCGGACTTGCCTCTGGCCTACCCAGCCCAGTCTTAGCTAAATCATTCCCTCTACCCTTAATATCGAATTAACCCGGATACCTAATCAAATCCCTCACCCTCCACCTTTCACTGAGTCCAGGACCTGCCTTCAGGA